>JAOWBN010119796.1:0-19316 GCA_028565015.1 Pinguicula moranensis
ATGTTTTCTGCCAATTAGATTACATGAAAATGTTGCATGACCAATAAGATTATGTGCAATGGTGTAACAATATATAAAAAGTTGTATATATTAGTTGCATGGTTTGATTTTACAAAACCATGACACCTAAACATGATTTGTCCAAATTTCAAGCACATGTATGGCTAGAATCAAATGTTGATCAACTCTAGGACATGTGTATGCATATTAAACTTAGGGGAACCTCTATAAATACCCTAATACATGATATGTAGAAGATTTATGCATTTTGCAAGTCTTAATAGAAGAAACAAAGAGGTTCTCTCTCTACCCTAAAGCTATAGAAAGGGGTAAAAAAATCTGCACTTGATGCAATTTTTCCTCTCACATTCTTAAACTTCAAATGTGGAGCTAGCACTCCACAAACACAAATATAAGTTGTACAAAATGTTGTATAAGCTCTTAAGGGTTGTGGTGGTGTGGACTACCATATAGAGTGGACATTTGGACACCTTGAAGAGGAGACTACTTTCATGATCTTGAAGAAGAAATCTTATTGAGGTAAAAATGATTTCTTCCCACTTGATGATTAAGCCCCTATTTTGCGCAGCCTTCTTAAATTTATAATTGGCTTATAAGCACCTTTTTTCAAAAAATAACTCCTCATTTTTTTGAAAAAGAGTTCTTATAATCCAATTATAAGCATAAGAAGGCTGCACAAAACCCCCCCTAAGTTGTGTAAATTAGCAAGGTCCAGGGAAAAGTAATTCTGGATTTTTTTGTTATGCATATTTGCACACACAATTTCTTTATGCTTCAACATGCAATACGTTTTATGACATGTAGTATAGATTCTGGAATTCCTACACCAACCGCGTCCTGCCTTCTAACCTTCAAGGGTTAGCTCATTCAGAGCTGTCAGGAAGGCATTTTCTTCGTCCTGAGTAAGATAAACCTTCTTACTGCTGGTCGGCTCTGACGAAGGTTCAACCTTTATTTTCTTTTTGGTTGCCTCAGTAGTTTTACCCGGACATTTACACAATGCTATGAGGCCAACTCTAGTCCTAGGAGTAGGTAGTGCTAGATCTTCAACTTTCTTGGAGGTTACTTCATGCTTTTCGTCGTATTGGCTGGATGCATCCATACTTGTGCCCCTACATACAAGCAACATAAGCATCTTAGAAGGCTTGAAGGGTGAGGCCAACTTGCTATATAGAAGTATGTCTAACAATTGTTAACCAGAACAACTAATGGAAACAATCACCAAGAATGGAGAAAGTCACAACCAATGAAAAAGAACACAACCAATGGAAAGAGTCACAACCGATGGAAAGAGTCACAATCGATGGAAAGACCAACATTAAATGGAAACAGTCACAACAACTCGTAGTTAAATAAATACAATCATTAAACTAAGAAGATTCAACTAGTCCCTTGTGAATGGTAGGTTTCCCACAGCCAGTGCGCTAAATTATCCGTGAACTAGTTCCAACCTCTATCTCATCCGTAGCTTGATTATGCTCTTCCAATCCAGCAAAGGTTGGCAGGTGCAAGGTCCAATAACGGATCATAAAGTATTACATTGATGAGAAAGTTGTGTTGCAACCTACAAGCTAAAATGACATCAGATTGTGCATGTAACAGTACATGGAGCTCCTTAAAATAGCGAAGCGCTTCTTCAGAATACCACATGCCTACTCTATAACATTGCAAGCTGCTGAGTGTCGTAGATTGAATAATTCTTTGTAATTTTGTTGTCTTCTATTTGCACCACCCTATTCCTGTAGTTGATAGCTTGTTTGCCTGTACGGAGTGTGGAAACCCTCACAATGCGTGAATCCACTATCACATAGGTAATATGTTCCTACAAGGACCAACAAAGGTAATCTTTATCCCTATGCAAGGAACAACAAATACAATCTACAAAATATTAGATTTAACTCACCATTTTGGACCCTGGGTCCATTAGTACAAGTGACCGCATCATGGAATACACATCCATCTGCAGCTGAACCTTCCCAACCAACAAGCATGTAGATAAAATGTACTGAATGCCACACAAACTCCAAGGATATTTCTTTCCTTTCCTCCTCTAAAACCTTGGGTGGTCTTTCATCTGAACGTGCAGCATGATATAGGTATCGTCCAGTGCGCCCACACATCCCTATAATAAAAGAAAACATTGTGAAAGTGTTGATAAAACTTTCATTTAGGAAACATAGGTATTTTTGTTTTGTAATGCCAAACTTTGCTATGAAGAAAATAAAGGTTATGTACAAAAGTGAAGAAATAAATCAAAAATAGAAAAATACAACAAGGAACAAGAGGCACATTCGTGGTACTTGGAACTACAATCATCATCGGCATGACTCCAACATACTCACCAAACAACATTGATCCAAACTTGTAACTTCTCAGATTGTGTGGAGAGAGTCTCAGCTTCTTGATGAGAGAAAGGAGGTGTGTTCTCTGCTTATATTAGATTGTATGCCTTTTTAACTGTGTAGTTAACAACAACACTTCCCTCAAAGTAATATTCGTCCATGCTTGATTCAGATAGATTAGAACTTTCATTATTCCTTAATTTTCTCTCCATTGCCAAGACCAGTCCCATCTGCTTGAGTGCCAGTTTCCCATATCTTCTATGTATGCACGTTTGTTTAGTGTTACATTATATAGGTTTGGAAAACGGTCAGCAAAAGAGATATGATAACGCCAAATATTTGTCGAGAACCAGGTGCCCTCCCCTGATCCCACTTTAATCCTGATGAGTTGATTGAACCAAGCTGATTTGGTGATGTCCTGAATGCTGTTCCACCATCTTGATGCATACTTTTTGCCCCTGCTTCTACCTCTTCTCCTTGTTGATTGAAAATCAAGTTTTGTAAGTTAAGTGTATCTCCCTGCAGATAGGATACCATCAGTACCATATTTAGACCTGAGTACTTGCAAAGTCATATCATTTCCACCAGCCAGTAGCCAACCCATTCCCTGAGTAAATGGAAAACTTGTAGTCTCCTTACTCCAAGACCACCATTTCCCACTGATGTGGTAATTTATCCCTTGATGACCAACACATCTTTCTTTTATCTTTTTGATTGTTCCAGAAGAAGGATCTTTGAATGGCCATTAGCTTCTGGATGACAGAACCTGGAGCTTTCAGAAAGGCAAAGAAATGTGTAGGCAGTGCTGCAAGCATTGTGTTTATCAAGATCAACTACCCTCCAGAGGATAGGTACTTGTGATGCCACTCATTTAATGCATTGTTGAATTCAGTAAGTATAGGTTTCCATGTATCTGTTTTGAGAGGATTTGATCCTACCGGCAGACCAAGGTATTTGAATGGTAAGGATCCAGTTCTACAACCCATATATGAAGGCATTTCATCTACTATAGGCTGATCCATGTTTATACTTATCAAATTACTTTTTGAGTAATTAATGCGTAAGCCTGATATTAACTCAAAATTTAGTAGAATGGCTGTGATGATCTTGGTGGTGTTCCTGTTAGCTTCTCTCAATAGCAGAGTGCCATCTGCAAATTGAACATGTGATAGCATCACTTTCCCACTGCCGATCTCAATCCCTTTTAACAACCTGTTGAAAACATTTCCATCTCTCAATAGCAGAGTGTCATCTGCAAATTCAAATTGTCCGATGGTATGTTTCATCGGCTGGAGTAGGTGTTAAAGTTGTTTGCTACGCAACTTAAGTACAACACGTAATACCTGATGGAATGCTTAACTGATGGTCCGGTCACTTCTTTGAAAATCAGTTTGCAAAATCCTATTTTTTTGGTGGTGAGCAAGTGTGCATAGAAAGATAGCAATATTCTCAACCATGGACACATAATGGGCATCCGTTATGCCACAATCATCCCTCAAAATTCTACAAAACTCAATGAATTCCGGGTTGGATATCCTTAAATTCTTGAAACATTCCTTGTTAACCTCTTGAGTTATCGTTTCAAGGAATGCCAATCTTTTAGAAATTTTGTTAAGGAACAAGTATTTAGGAGGTGCATTCAGATCACGCTTATGCGACATTGTAGCATTATCTAGTTATTTTTCTACTAATGCAATGATAGTGGGCAACACACCAACCAAAACTCTTATGCAAATCAATAATGTTGCAACATCCAATAAATTCATCATAGAAGTCTAAAGCAAAAAAAAAAGTCGTCCACCATAGCAAATAACTAAGCTGTGTCACAAGCCCATCAAAATGAAACCAAAAAAAGCAGAGAATAGACCATAGCGTACTATTATGTTTTCCTGCAAATGAATGAACAACAAAGGTATGGAAAATTATCGAAACAATGCTTGGTAAAAATCAAGGAACAACTATAGTTGGTGATTCAAGATTAAACACCAAATTATGGACAAATTTATGTATAGGAAAATGAACGATTACCAATCATCTATTGAATTAATGTATGTCAAAATCCTAGAATGACAATTGGATAAAATAAACAACTAATCACTAGTAATCATCATTTGTTATCCTACGATAGAGGTAATTTATGCTTATAGCTTCTAAATTCAAGTATACGACCAAATATCCAACGCTGGTAACAATCAAAACCAAGAGAAGGCACAATTACACTAAACCCTTAAAATATGTTCCAAAAAATGACATTGAACAGTAACCCTAGGCTAAGAACAATTGAAAACAAGTATGTGATGGTAAATAAGAAATTGAATGGCAGATATAGGAGGTTTATGGTTACATAGATGAAAAAGTAGGAGACATGATCGTACTACTTTCACCAGAATGAAGACGTTGCTGAAGGAGGAAATGGCCGTTCGACCAAAGATGAATGTGATGTTGAGTTCGTACACAGATCTGAAAAAACCAAGGTGAAAAATAGATGGTGGACGTATTTGTAATTGGTAATGTCATAACAATTTGGAAGTTAGGGGCAATAACGTAACTTCACTAATGGGTCAAAGGTGGTATTACGGAAATTGTCGATTTTTTGAGGGAAAAATTTGGAGAGTTAGCATCCTCATATCCTGGGCAGAGCAGTTATCCATTATGTCGGGAGATAACTACTGTTTGTGTACTAAACAACAGATAAAGAGGGATAACCCCCAATAATCAATAATTATCAGCCTGTTAACAGACTACCGAACAATGTAGCATGAGCGTACGTTTATCAAAATCATCCGAAGAGCAGTGCACTGCAACTAGAATTTGAACGGATGTCATCGGACATTTTAGTTATGACTGCGGGATTTTGTTTTCTAGATGTAGAGTTTGGGAGTGAGTGGGAGTTGGTTAGGGTTATATAGTTGGGCTTAGTGGGATAAGATTAATCGATTGTGTCAGAGTTAGTGGGTTTGATTTACGGAGTTAATGTAGTCGCACAAGATTGGGCTGTTAGCGTGAGTTTCGACTTGGTGGAGCATAACTACTGTGTTCCTAGAATGTGGTGGCGTGATTTGTGGTCTTTCAAATTGAAATAAATCTTTGGAGGGTGTGTCTACTCATCAGCATTTTCTAAGTTCGTGAGGACCTGATCTGTATGCTTTAGGTTGTGACCTGAAGGCTCATATAACTGTTCTTCCTTGCTGATTTTCAATCATCCCTACACTGCAAAACACCTGAAGGCTCATATAACTGTATGCTTTAGGTTGTGACCTGAAGCCTCCTAAGAAGCGCTTCTTTAATGTCACTAGATTGATATCAATTTCTTCTAAACCTTGAGGTGAATGGTGGCTTTGTCATTCAGAACACCACCATAAATATACGGCTTTAACTGCTGAGCATTCACCTTAAATATTTCTTTCACTAGAGGAAAATTTCAATGGCTCCATGGGGAAATACTTGAACAATTTCAATGGACTCGACCATCTTGACTTTAGTTTTCCGGGAAACAATTGAAGTCTTGAGTTAAACAACAAATCATTCTTCCTTGGTAGAAATACCTCCTCGAAATGTTTTTTTCATACCATGTCTTCGTTCTCTTTCCTTGTATATCATGGCGTTTTCATATGCATCATTTCGAAGCTCATCCAGTTCATTCACTTGAAGGGTCTTTTTTATTCAGCCACTTGCATATCAAGATTCAAATTCCTCATAATCCAATATGCCTTGTGTTCTAGTTCAACGGGAAGATGGCAAGATTTTCCAAATAGTAATCGATACAGGGACATACCTATTGGAGTCTTATATGCAGTTTTATAAGCCCAAAGTACATCATCCAGCTTCTTCACCCAATCCTTCCTCGAGGAATTTACTATTTTTTCAATGATCTTCTTGATTTCACAGTTCAAAATCTCAGCTTGCCCATTGGTTTGTGGATCGTACACCAAAGCAGTATGATGACAAACTCCATATTTTGTGAGCAAGGTCTCAAATCCTTATTGTAGAAATGTGATCCTCCATCACTAATGATGTATATAGGTGTGCCAAACCTTGTATAAATATTCTTCCAAAGAAGTTTTAACACAACCGCAACATCGTTTGTTGGGGTGGCAATTGCTTCAACCTACTTAGATATGTAATCCACAACCACTAGAATATATCTCTGACCAAAGGAAGGTGAAAATGGTCCAATAAAATTTAGTCCCAAACATAAAAAAAAAAGGTCTACTTCGAGGATGGATTGAAGAGACAACTCAGTTTTTCTTGAAATTTGTACCATAAATTGACACAGATCAAAGGAATTCACAAAGTATTGTGCATATTTGAATAATGATGGACATTAAAATCCACATTGTAGTACCTTAATTGTTGTGCAGTTTCTTCCAAAGTGATCACCACATTAGAGCGAATGTCAATGATTCAGAATAGACCTCATTTCTTCTGGAGGGACGCATCTTTTAATTACTTGGTCAGAATAAAACTTGTATAAGATAGGTTCGTCCCCCCTAAAAAATACTTCACTTGAGAAAAAAAATCTTTTCTTTTGCTGGTAAGATAATACCGGGGGAATTACCTTACATGCAATGTAATTCACAAATTTTGCGTACAGTGACACCTTGCTTGCTTGCACCGCCAATAATCTTTCATCCGGGAAATTATCATAGATACGAAGTTGATCAAATTTGGCAACAATGTGGTTGTGTCCTTCTAAACGAGATAAGTGATTTTAACTGAATTTTTAGAGGCTTTTCTTATCTTTGATTTCCACATCAAATTCTTGTAGCAATAAAACCCACCGGATCAATCGAGGTTTCGCTTCCTTTTTTACCACAAGATATTTGATCGCAGAGTGATCTGTGTACACCACAACCTGGCTTCTGAGGACATATGATAGAAATTTGTCGAATGCGAATATTATGGCCAAGAGCTCCTTCTCAATTGTAGAAAAATTTAGTTCAAGGGCATTCATAGTTTTGCTTACGTAATAGATGGTGTGAAAAAACTAGCCCTTTCATTGCCCAAACACAGTTCCCAAGGCATAGTCACTTGCATCACACATAATTTCAAAAAGGCATCTGCCAATTCGGTGCATCAATAATTGGGGTAATTGTAAGTTTTTCCTTCATCATATTGAAAGCCAGAACACACTTCTTATCAAAGTTGAATGTGGTCTTTTTTTAAACAATTTGCACAACGGCCGAGTAATATGAGCAAAATCTTTAATGACTCTTCGGTAAAAACCTTTGTCCCAAAAAACTGCTTACTCCCTTTACGGACAATGGTGGTGGTAGCTTGGCTATGACTTTGATTTTTGTTTTATCCACCTCAATCCCCAAACTTGACACCTTATGTCCCGAAATAATTTCTTCTTTCACCAGGAAATGACATTTCTCCCAATTCAGTACTAAGTTGGTGTCTTCACACCTTTCCAAAACCATTTTCAAATTGCTAAAACATAGCTAAAATGAGGGTCCATCCATGGAAAATCATCCATGAATACATTTATTATGCGTTCGACCATATCCGAGAATATGGACATCATGCACAAAAGAAAAGTGGTTGGGGCAATACATAACCCAAAGGACATGCAACGAAAAGCAAAAAGGGCATGTGAATGTTGTTTTTCTTGGTCTTCCATGTCAATAGAAATCTGATTATATCCTGAATAACCATCAAGGTAGTAGTAGAATTAATGCCCCACAAGTTTATCCAACATTTGGTCACTAAACGGTAGCGGATAGTGATCCTTCATTGCTTATTCAAGACTCTATAATCCATACAAATTCTACATCTAGTTACTATTCTCTTTGGGATTAACTCATTTTTATAATTAGCTTCTACGGTCATACCTCCATTTTTTGGGACACATTGAACTGGGCTAATCCAACTGCTATCAGAGATGGGGTACACAACCCCATCATCTGACCATTTTAGAATTTCTTTTTGCACCACTTCTTTCATTACTGGATTCAATTAGAGCTGAGCAGATATAGAGGATTTGCCATATTCTTTTAATAAAATTTTGTGCATGCACACAGTTGGACTAATGCCTTTGATGTCGGATAAGGTCCATCCTATGGCATATTTGTGCTCTCGATGCACTCGCAACAAGCTTTCTTTCTCTAGCTGTGATAAGGTGCTTGAAATGATGACTGGAAATGTACATGCCTTGCCTAATAATGCATATTTTAAGTTTGTGGGCAAGGGCTTCAAATTAAGGGTAGGTTCTCGTTCAATTGAGCTAACTTGAGGGGTTGACCTTTCTCCAAAATCCTCAAAATTCTGTCTATTTTTGTGGTTCATTTACCTCCAACTATTCAACATATTCCTTAACTGCAGGTTCCTCTAGTATGTTGGGATTCTCACTCACCAAACAGTTTTCCAGATCATCTCTATGCTAATCATACCCTTCCAATGTCATGTGATCAGTGGAATCAATTCTTGAACAATTATCCTTACGGTTTGGGTATTTCATGGCTTTAAATACCTTGAACTTCACTTCTCTCGTTGCACTCTAAGCACTAGCTTACCTCTTCGTACATCTATCAATGCTCCTCCAGTGGCTAAGAATGGCCTTCCCAAAATGATGCATATATCATGGTCCTCCTTCATATCTAGATTGATAATCTTCCAAGAAGATGAACTTATTGACCTTGACCAAGACATCTTCATTGATGCTTCTTGGATGCTTGATATAGCGGTCGGACAAATGAAAAGATATGGTTGTTGGTCGAGCTTTCCCTAATCCAAGCTTCTGCAAAATAGATAGAGACATCAAATTAATACATGCACTAATATTACAAAATACTCTATCAAAAGTATAATTGTAAATAGAGCAAGGAATAGTAAAATTTCCTGAATCCTTAAGGTTTTAGGGCAATGTTTTTTGAAGAATTGCGCTTCATTCTTCTACTAGGGACAATGTTTCATAATCTTCAAACTTTCTTTTGTTGTACAAGATGTTTGTTGTTGTATTTACAAGTGCAAAAAGTCGAAAAAGTAATAAAGTGATGAAAAATGAGTATTGAACCACGAGGATTGTAGAATATAATCACCATGTTTAGTGAGCTCAAATGTGATTTAGACGAATAACAGATGGCATTAATTCCTACACTAAAAATAGTGATATAAATGTATCCATGCAAGGTACTCTTTTCAGTATTTTTGGTTTACTAGACACAAATTAAAGGATAGCTTCTCTTGCAGACAGATCTTAGGCAATGACTTCACCTCTTAATGCATTTGGGGGAGTAATTTCTTAACTCGGTTGCTAGACTTAACTTAGTTGTCCACCGGATTCCTTTCTACAAATGTTAATTTCTCTAGAGTACTAGCTCCTCTTATGCGGTATGTAAGCACTCATCTCTCGAATCTCGCACCTAAGCATACCAAAATTTGCTAACTCACAACATCCTCTTCTAGTAGTTCACACTCATCTTTCGAATCTCGTGTGATCTACTAAGAGATTGTAATCTTATGAAATCCTCACATGGTTGTACCCAAGGGCGGAGGGAGGTGTTGGCCGGGCCCTAACCCGACATGCCCCTTCCATTGCCTTTATATTTTAAATTCATTTTTATAGGTTTATACAAAAAAATTTTATTATAAAAGTTCAATTTCTATGTTTTTAGATGTATTTCCTTTGGATTTACTTTTTGAAGGCAGGCCTAATATCCATCCAAAAATAAATCATGATAAAAACTCATGCAAAATAATACATCAGCCCTAAAAAAGAGTTATTTTTGTCCCGGTTTTTTTTATGTGCCACAAAATTTTCTTTTAGCCCACCCTAAAAAAATTTCCTAGATCCGCCCTTGGTTGTACCTTTCCACCAAACACTCATCTCTTGAATCTCGTATTCATGGTACTTAGTGTTGGTTTTACCATCTCTTAGCTAAGTTCTCATCCGTGGAATCTCGAACAAAGCCTAAAACTAACACATGGTCGTCAAGCATATGTTAGTTAATAAAGAAGGGCAATAAAACCAAACAACTTCAGCATCGTATCTAACAACTAAACATTCAAAAAACTCTCTAAAAATAACAAAAGGATACATGACGCCCTAGAGTATGGGTTTAAATTATTCTCGATGCACGAGCGTCACAAAGAAAAACAAGTTTGGAGTTCATAGTGGAGTCGCAAGGCTCCTTTCTTGTTATTGATATGTTCCAACCCGTTACTCCCTCCATGATGTGTTGAATGGATCAAGTCATTCCATTTTGTTTTGACAAATTGTTGGCTTCCAAAAGAACCTATCATGCAGCTATTTTCCCTAAGTAAGGGCAAGCTCGTCCATCAATTACCTAATTTGCACGTATGGTTTATCTCTTTTCTTGCGAAACTACGAGGTAGTGTTCCTGATGTAGTTGCGGCTTATAGGATCTAAGGTTATGACCTTGCGATTGTTTTCACTTCTTCTCTATTTTTGCTCTCACTTGATCTATTCACTGAATCCTTGCAAGATACAAAAAATGAGTATGAAAGTGTACTTTTATTGATTAAGGAGTGATAAGATTCAAGCATACGGGTCAACTATAAGTTGGTACAAAATGGACTTATCAACCTCCCCAAACTTGCATCTTTGCTTGTCCTAAAGCAAAATTCTAAAGCTCCTTATGGAACCCCGAAACCCAATTTCGGGTGAATCTTTATGCAACGAGTTTCGTAACCACAAATGGTACCGAAAATAAATTTACCAATACATATAGTCACTTTAATTGAAGAGGATTGATTGTTTCTATGAACTTTGCGAAGTGGGCATATGGTTCAAAATTTTCAGTGAATTCCTCTGCATTAGGACCATGAATTAAACAATTTTTCTACTAGATCCTTCAACCTTTTTTTTCCTCGATTTTCGCCATGACAGGGCGATCAGCGATTGAGATAGACTTTATTTTTAAGCTGTCAATTATGCTCCTTACAAGACTTGTACATTTGAATTTTTGAGAGTACCACTACCTACATCTTGAGTGCATTTATTTACATTAGTGATGCTCTTTTCATTTCTCTTTGGAATTGCATTTTGAGCCACTCCTTACAACAACAAAAAGAAAGAAAAAACTTGTGCTTTTGGTTTATTTTGCTTTTATTTTTTCCTATCCATATCTTGTCCTGAACTTGTTTAGGCTTAGATGGGTTACTTCTAGTTAAATAATCCCTCAGAGTTCCTATCCAATCCATGACTTCATAAAGATCATTTCACCTCTACATATTCCTACAATGCGCTACTCACTAATTCCTATGTACCATGCATTACTTCCTCAAAATTCATGACATAATGCATCATATGTAATAAAAATAAAAAACAGAACACATCATGTTCCAAAACCAAATTTAACCAAAGTTCAAGCAAACTAATGAAATAGTTTAGATCAGAATAAATTTGTTGAACTAAGAACAGATCAACCAAATGGATCAAAATGTAGAACAGTTTAAATAATGAACCCCTCCCCAAACTTAAACCTGACACTTCCCTCAATAGAGAAAAGAGATAATGCCAGAAACATTATTCCCCTAAGGAAGCCGATAGAACTTCAGTCAGATCCAGGCAAATCAACTTTAAAATTTGAAGACTCTTCATCCTCAACTTTACTCTCTTATTCATCTTCAGAAATAGGAGGTTGTGGTGTGATTTTCTGCAAAGGTGAGGGCAGTGAGCTGACAGGGAATTGGATGTCTTGAGTGGCCGCCATCATAACAAGATTTGTGTGGATTGCAACAAAGCAGCTATAGGTGTGATCCATGACCATTATCCAATGGTCCTCTGTAGATGGGTGCGCTACTTTGGTGGCTGTACTTTGGGTCTGCAAGTTAGTGACAAGGGGTACGGGCTGGTGAAATGAAGTTTTACCATTATGTTTTGAGTTGGTTGGTGTAGGACTAGCTGGTGTAGACCAAATTGGTGTAGGATGAATGGAGGGCTCTGGGAGGTCTTTGGTGTAAGATCTGCGAAAGCTATACTACGTGTCATGATGCAAAATTTGTGCAGAAGCGTAAACATAAGTGTGTGTTAAACATACATAACAAAAATTTTAGAGATCTTTTGACCAAGGATCTTTGCTAATTTACAAAACTTGATGATACAAGGAAGAAGGAATTTGTTTACCTCTTGTAGAATCTCTAGTTTATGCAAAAGAGCTCCTTCTAGGTGTTCAAGTGTCCACCTTCTAGAGTAGTCCACACCACCACTTCCCTTGAATTTTATACACCCAAAGTGTATAACTTTTATGTGTATAAAGGAGTGTTGGATCCAACCTTTAAGGATTAGAAAAAAGAAGAAAAATTGTTCAAGTTTTTGCCCACAAATTCCAAGTCTTTCTCATATAGATAATGCAACTAGGATATGGAAATTCTCAACAATTTCAAAGGACTTAAAGCTCGACAAACTCCACATATTTGTGATAATATTAAGATATTTATATAGGTGATCATGAGTCTAAAATTTCAACACATGTTATAGCTAAAGGCTAACATTTAACCATAACTTTACATGTGTTACAAATTGACACTTCATGCTTATGTGTCATGTTTTTGTACAATCCTTCTCCATGCGGTTTCTATACACCTCAACACATGTAAGGTCGTGAATAACATGTATATATAACCCCATGATGCCATACAAGTCCTTGAAGTTTCAAAAAACTTTAATTTGGCCCTATACTTTACTTAATCACACTTTGACACCTCAAGAAAATGATGTTAATGTGTGTGACCCTATAGGTTTTCAATAAATTGGCAATGGACCTATAATTAACATAATCAAATGATTATTAATGAATCAAACACTTTTAATTCATTATTCTTTAATTATAGTCCATAGACTTTGAGTGACCTCTAGCAGGATATCATGTCCCCCAAGCATTGAGAATAGCCATAGAAGCAGACTATCCTTTCAAGAATTAGTTCTTGTATAATTGATATTCTTTCACCAATAACATATTCTTAATCTCGTATATTGTGGTTATTTATCACCCTCATTTATATACGTGAGATTTCTTCTACCGGAAGTCATGATGATTAAGTTCTAATTAGAAACTCTTTCTAGTTAAACTTGTGCTTTGCAAAGGCCAATATGACTTCTTACAAGTGACCATAGGAATATCTTTTCCTAACATTTTAGGAGCGGTGAATCCTTTATAAATCACTCATAATCTTTACGTACTTCAAACAATTCCCAAGACTACCCATTGTTACCCATTTATGGTGTAACTCCGAATAGAATCAAAGAATGATACCATACTCAAGATCTCTATATGGTGATCTCAAGTACTTACACTCACTATTCTTTAGAGTATCGTCCATTAATAATATGGTGATCTCTATGCTGGTCAATCCATGTTTCTAGCTTAAGTGTCACTACACTATAGTTGATGACTTCAAAAGGAATTGGCTAAGAACATGCTAACCTGTCTGTATTAATGATGCCTTGTCTCACTAATACTATGGTTAGGGACATTTAGAATTGATAACTTTAATTAGAATGGTCCCATCATCACAACTCTTTGTAATACACTCTATATTATCAATGCTAGGCTTCACTATTCTATATGTTATAAATAAAAAAGTAGTGAAGGTTGCTACAATCTTATATACAACATTAAAGTGTTAATATATATGCCTAAGGTGATTGGCCTTAGGACATAACACTAACAAAGCATTCCCGCGAGCATTACTCAAATAGGGGGAGAGGCAGACAGAATAATGATTGTGTTCTCCCAATGGTAACAGGTGGGCCACAGCACACCTGGAAATATGAGGTCAGGTGTTACCATTGCGGTGATAAAGCACATTGCTCCAGAATATATTGATCCAGTAAAAAAGCTGATGTTGAATACCAAGAATCTATGAAAGAACCAAAACTAGCTCCAGAGGGCCATACTATAGAAAATGAGACCAATTTTGTGCAACCCATGAAAGACCTAGAATCATTTACTAGCACAAAACTTTTCGCATATGATTTCTTTGATGCCGACCAAGATGATCTCCTCTAGGAGCTATTTATTTGCATAATTTCTTTATTTGGACACATTTTATGATTAATTATTATCCTAGTATTTTTATTCCTATTTAAGATAATTCTTTCATTTTGCTAATTTTATGCTTTTATTTCCTAGAGATATGGACGATGAAATATGATTAGTTGATAGCGCCATGACGCATTAAATCTTTAAAGAAGATAAATATTTTGATAGTTTGAAAACTACTAAGGCAAATGTCATCACCATCTCCAGCCCAGCGAACAATCTAAAAGGATTCGAAAGAGCAAATATTGTGTTACCAAATGGAAGACACATAATAAGCATTTCAAATGCTTTATTTTTCCCTACATCAAGACGAAACTTATTAAGTTTCAACGATATTAACTTTTGAACATAAATTGATGGCCTACGCAATATTTTCTCTAGCAATAAAGATGAACAATAAACCCTTCCGTGAACAGTGACTCCGCTCCTTTTTCTGTTTGTTTTTTTCGACCAACACCTTCACGTACTCTACCTACTGGTCATATCCTCTTTCACTGAACTCATCCTCTTCCCGGGGATGCTTTTTTGCGCCCGGGAAGGTTTGTCTTTCATCTCCATCGGAAAATGCAGCTCGTTCAATTCCAGCTTCCCTCTCGTCTTCCTCTTCGTCGCCTCTCAGCTCCATAGCTCATTAGAGACATCTCACTATCTAGGGTAGCATCCCACATACAAAATGACCTGGGTAGTGTCATCCCAACAATAGCAAAAGTTAAGAAAGGCTTCTTTACGGTTTGCTAAGCAACACTACCAGCATCTTCATACGCAATATCAACACCAACAACGCTGGACCCCTGTTGATCTGCAGTCTTGTCTTTGATCATCTCCAGGGTTAAACACGGTGAATTGTGAATTTAAATCTGCAGTGGCATTCGTTGGCAATTTTTGATGTTTTTGACTTTTGTCTTACCATGTGATAACTGATATGTGTTGTTGTAATTGTATTTGCAATGTAGTGCTGACTACTACTCGAGTGCCCAACCCTACCGGAACCTCACTATGAATTTCTCTTGTAGATTTCAGACTAGGATCAATCCATCTAGGGTTGGTTGATCAAACAGGGTGTTACTGCAAAGACTAAGGACAATGAGTGGTTTATTTATGTGTTATTACATTATTACTCCTTTACTAATTTGAATTTTGATCTTTCTTCCCTAAACCCACCACTACCAGGAGAGCAAAATAATATTTTATTATTATTAATAATAATTTTTGGAAATTCAGATTTTTTGAACCGAATTTTCAAAATTTAGATTTTTTTTTTTTGAGAAATTTGAAAATTCTGAGTTTTTGAATTACCGAACCGATTTTCAAATTCCGAATTCCGAATTTCAAATTTTGAAATAAAATACGGAATGAATCGAAAATCACATTCCACTTCAAAAATAATTTTGGAACTGATTGGAAATTCCTATTTTCGAATTCCGAACGCCCAAGCCTAGTTGGATGTAAGTTGGTATTTATAGTGAAGCAGAACCCAAAGGGCATAGTAGAGCGCTATAAGGCATGATTAGTGGCCAAAGGTTACAGCCAAGTGTATGGGATTGATTACGATGAGACGTTTGCACTCGTGACAAAAATGAGCACAGTCAGAATTCTGGTCTCTATAGCAGCAAATAAAGGGTGGAACTTGCATCAGCTCGATGTGAAAAATGCATTTATTCATGGTGATCTGGAAGAAGTGGTGTACATGGAGATTCCTTCGGGATTTGGCACCAATCAGACTGAGGGTAAGGTTTACAAACTTGAAAAAATCATTATATGGTTTGAAACAATCTCCTCGAGCTTGGTTTGACAGGTTCAGGAAGGCTATGATTGGCATGAGCTATCAGCAAGCCAATGCCGATCATACTGTATTCTTCAGACATGATGGAAGTCATACTACAGTGCTAGCAGTAAAATTGGATGGCATGATCATTACCTATGATGATGAGGGCGAGATTGCGAAATTGAAGGTGAGACTAGGCAAGGAGTTTGAGGTAAAGGATCTGGGCCAGTTGAAGTATTTCTTGGGATTGAGATAGCTCGTTGGTCCAAGGGAATTGTTCTATCTCAGCGAAAATATGTTCTAGATTTGCTCCACGAGACATGTATGTTGGGTTACAAGCCCGCAAAAATACCGATTGACCAGTGGCTGAAATTGAGTGTAGAAGCAGGCGAGCCAGTTGATAGGGAGCAGTATCAAAGGTTGGTAGGTCGACTTATATACCTGTCATACTCGACCTGATAGATCATTTGCTATGAGTATGGTTAGTAGATATATGCATGACCCTAGAAAGGGTCACATGGATGCAGTGCACCAAATATTGAGATACTTGAAGAGTGCACCTGGAAAATGGTTGATCTTTAGAAAGAATGGGCATCTGAATATCGAGGGATATTGCGACTCGGACTAGACTAGCTGTGCTGATGTAGAAAGTCCACATTCGGTTATTACATGTTTGTAGGAGGCAATCTAGTCTCTTGGCAGAGTAAGAAACAATCGGTAGTTTCTCGGTCTATAGCTGAGGCAGAATACAGAGCCATGGCCTTGAGCGGCGCTGAAATGATTTGGTTAAGATCAATACTTGTGGAACTCAAGATGGATCCAGATCCAAAATTAAAATTGTCGTGTGATAATAAAACAGCTATCAACATTGCCAATAACTTAGCACAACTTGATAGAACCAATCACGTGGAAATTGATAGGTTCTTCATCAAAGAAAAATTAAATAGCAGGTTGTTGGAACTGAGTCACGTAGCCACAAAAGAACATATTGGTGACGTGTTGACTAAGGGTGTTAGTTCCCTAGATCTTGAGAGGCTGTGTAACAAGATGAGCTTAGTTTATATCTTTCACTCATCTCGAGGGAGAGTGTTGAATAATGACGACACGGTGGAACAATAATGAAGACCGCTATGTGTCTCATTCACCAAAGTCAAGAATTGCAGTCAAAGCATGCAATTTCCATGAGTGGTCACCCGACAAAGCATGCTTGACTTTTCGTCTCATTTATTGTCATTATGCATGCGTTGCATACTTTGTATTCAATGAGTTGTAATCCTTCTCTATAAAAGAGTGGGAAGTTAAGAAGGTCGATATAATATTCTCATGTTTTCTCGTGTTGTCTGATTGCCATTTTACAATTACATTAATAATGTCTTTTTTCATGGCCATTTAGATGAAGTGTACATGGACCGCCTCAGAGGTATGAGAAGAGAGTAAACTTGGGCATGTTTGTCTGTTATAATGTTCTCCATATGGCCTGAAACAAGCTTCTCACCAGTGGAACAAAAAGCTTACCCATCATCTTTTCCTTTTTGGGTTCGTGCAGTATGCTCGTGATCACTGTTTGTTTATGTTGAAGATTGTTACTTCCTTTACTGTTCTTTTAGAATATGTGGATGATATGTTAGTCGCCGGTACTTCTCATTTGAAGATTCCAAGGTTTAATAGTTTATGCATCAACGGTTTAGCATCAAAGACCATGGGGCAATCAACCATTATTTGGGACTTGGTTGATTTGATCTTCTACTATTTTGTATGTTACTCTGCGAAAATATATCAACATCATCTGTTATGTTGGTTTGACTTATGTGAAGATCTCTCCCACACCTTTACCTCTCGGAATCAAGTTTGCTGCAGCAAACACTTTCTCTCTTCTCCTAGATGATGATAAGTATAACAGTTTAGTGGGCATATTGCTTCATTTGGGCTTCACTCGACCTGATATCAATTATGTAGTGCAACAAATGAGTCAATTTATGCAATAACCCATGCTTCTCATTGGAATGCAACCTGCAAGTGGTCAGATACTTATAGGGGAGCTTATTGGTTTTAGTCTTTCAGTTTCTGCTAAAATCGATACCAAACCGATAAGGATAAGTTTTCTATTTTTGGTACCGAAATTAATATCGAAAACCGTAAAACAACAATTTTCAATTTCAGCTTTTTGGTTTTGGTATCGATTTTTACCGAAAAAACTAATTTATTTTCTTTTTTTTTAAATATTTTTAAATATTTTTTTATCAATTTAATTTACTTTTTAATACTTTTTATCAATAAATTTTGTAAAAAAAAGTCAATTCCAATTTTTATTGATACCGATCGTTAAAACAGCCAAAAACTAAAAAACTGAAAAACTATCAATATTTGGGTAGGTTTTCAGGTCGTTTCGATTAAAACTTATTTTTTGATTTTTTTTGCTAACCCATAGATACTTGAAGGGATGTCCTACTCTTCGCCTGTTGTTCCCTTCTAGAAACAACCTTGTCCTTACTGCTTTCTCTGATGCAGATTGGGTTTATTGCCCTGATTCTCGCTTTTCATTGACTGACTTTTATATTCAACTTGGTGTTACGCCTGTTTCCTAGAAAACCAAGAAATGTACTACAATTGTCAGGTCAGCCGTAGAAGCCGAGTATATAATCCTTGCATCTATGATTTGTGAGTTGCACTAGATTTCTTATGTACTTCATGATTTGGATGTTCTGATTGATCAACCTATTGTTTTACAGTGACAATCATGTTGTGCTTCATCTTACTGCAAAACTGTGTTTCATGAGTTGACGGAACATATAGAATTGACTGTCACATTAACAGTGATCAATACAAACAAGGCTTCATCAATCCAGTCTACCTTCCTTATGCTCATCAACTTGCCAACCTGTTCACCAAGTCCCTTCTCTACTACTTTTCTCTCGGTTTGTTGCCAAGCCGTGCTTGAAACTTGCGCCCATTACTCCATCTTGTTGGGAGGTATTGAGATCAATAGCTCAAGCCACGTTGGTGCTGGAGATGCTCCCCAGAGGTTCGTCAATGTGCCAACTCAATCAATCGAAACATCAACAAAGCAAGGAGTGACATAAACGCTAAGGGTATGTTTGTAATTTTTCTTTGTTGGACAAGTTTTGGTATTGGGCCTTGTGTGTGTGTCTCTCTCTCTCTCTCTCTCTCTCTCTCTCTCTC
>JAOWBN010119907.1:0-19314 GCA_028565015.1 Pinguicula moranensis
TAGAGGTTACTTGTCATCCTCTTTGATATATGCTTTAGATTTCTTGTATCAAAGATCATGATCCTTGAGTGTTGATTAGAAGCTCTTTTCTAATCAAACTAATACATTGATCAAAGGTTTCATCATGATCTCTTACAATAGGAGTGGTGAATCCTTTATTGATCACTCACAATCCTTCCGTACTTCATATCACCCCCAAAACTATTCACGTTACCTATGTATGGTGTAAATGTGAATAGAATCAAAGAGTGACATCCATACTCAAGATTCCATGGTGATTTCAAGTCTAAGGATCACTTATACCTATTATTCTTTATAGTGTCTACTATTAACAATATGATGAACTCTAATTGGGTCAATACAATGTACTTGTCAACTACAAACATCAATGTTCTAACTTAGGTATCCTCCTTTCAAAAGGAAACAACTTAGAACATGCTAACCTATCCGTATTAGTGATACATTGTCTTACTAATACTATGGTTAGAGATATTTAATATTAATAACTTTATTAAAGTTGTCTCATCATCACAACTCATTGTGATCAACTCTAAGTTATCAATACTTTGGCTTCATTATTTGATATGCAATAACTATGCAAGAAATAAAACCAATAATGAATGTTGCGACTAATCATATGCATAGATATAAAAGTGTTGATACAAGAGCCTTAGGTGATTAGATTTAGGGTACAACACTAACAATATATAATAGAGTGAGGAGGAGGACATTTGGGTATGCGACAATTTATTCAATCACTTTTACATGCTTTGAACTATATGGTTATCATAGGTAATGCAAGAACCACAAAGGAAAATGAGAGGCAATCATGTGTTGGGTTTTAGGGGATTTTTGGCTACCTGCTTTTCTACAACAATTGTACAACATGGACTATCTTCTTCCCATGGATTCATACATTTTTTCTAGCCCTTGGCAAGCATCCATTTGCAAGATTTTTATCTGAATGGTTTTGTACCATCAAGATATAAAATCCTGTTGTCGGCCGTACCACCTTGAGTTATAAGAGTTCGATAAAAGGGTTGGTTATATATTCATTGAGCAAAATAAAATAGTTCAGGTACTATAAATGACCTTGAGCTATAAGAGTTCGATAAAGGGGATGGTTATAGTTCATTGAGCCAATTAAAATAGTTTTGGTGCTATATGTAAAAGTCAAGAGCCGTGTAATATGGAGTTTTCATTATGAAAAATTGTAGCGCTAGGATACATCTATATAGACCTACTCTAAGCATTTGTATTCTAATCCTACGCCTTGATTATAGAGATTTGATGATTCTCCCATATCTACCTACATTGACTGCATTATTTATGCTAACTACCAAATTACAAATAAGGAATGACTCAATCTCAACACCCTCCCTCAAATTGAGGCTACGGAGTCTTCATGCCCAATTTGTTGAGTGAGTTGTGTAGTGACTAGCTGCATACGACCTTAGTTAATATATCCACCAACTAATCCTCTGACCTTACAAACGACAACTATGTAACTATCGCCTCTAGATGATTCTTGATAAAATGCTTGTCTTTCTCCACGTGGTTTATTCTATCGCGTTGTACTGGATTATGTGATATATCAGTCGCAACCTTGTGATCACAGAACAATTTCATTCATGGTTTCAGTTCAAAGCAAGTTCAGTCTTTAGCATCCGAATCCACAAGATCTCGTACACACCTTTAGTTATTCCTCAAAATTCAGCCTCAACACATGAATATGCGACTACTAAGCATTGGCTATCTTTTGTCTTCATGATGAAAGATATGAGTGAAGCTAGGTATGTCCTAGGTGTAGAGATCACCAAAAATTGTTCCAAGAAGATGCAGGATCTGTCCCAACAAGCATACATAAATAAAATCTTAGAACGGTTCAGAATACATTACTTCAAACCCATTGATATCCTTGTTGATAAGGGTATGGCGCTAAGTCTCGATTAATGCCCGAGAACAGACAAAGAAAAGGAACAAATGAGCATTGTCCCCTATGCCAGTGCCATTAAGAGCTTGATGTACACCATGTAATGTACAGACCATACATCTACTTCGCGGTTGGGTTGGCGAGACGTTACCAAAGCAACCTAGAGCCTACTCGTTGGAAAGCAGTCAAGAGGATCTTTTGTTACTTTTATGGAATGATCGATCTAGTCCTATATTACCAAGGGAAAGATCTATGATTTAAAGGGTTGACGGATTCCGATTAGGGAGGTGATTTAGATGAGTCCAAGTCAACCTCTAGATATGCCTTCGTCCTTGGTGGAGGAGCCATATCTTGGTGCAGCAAAAAGCAAGACTGCATTGCTTTATCAACAATGGAAATAGAATATGTCGCGTGTAGCATAACCGTGCAGAAGGCACTCTGGCTTAAAAGTTTTTAACAGTAACTCGAGTTGACTCCAAGGCTTGATGATCCTGTAGAGATGAACTGCGACAATACTGCATCAATTAAGTTTGCTAAGGATCCAAAATTCCACAAAAAAACAAAGCACATCCGGAGATGTTACCGCTTTGTTCAAGAAGCTGTAAACAAAGCGTATATCAATATCAAGTATATTTCTACCGATAAGATGATCATTGATCCAATGACCAAATTCATTCCTAGAGATGTGTTTGAAGCTCATATCATGAGTCTAAGATTACGTAGGGTTTGATCATATCTTGTAATGATAAGGGCATATTTTTTTAACTTTTGATTATAAAATGAAATTGATGTTTTCTTTTCATCGAGCATTTTTGGTGTATGCAATCAATTGATTAAGCATACAAAATGTCACAAGGCTTTGTGATTGGCCCTATCACACGAGTAATCACCCTTATGCTTCATCAAGGAGGAGACATGTATCTGTTATGAACAGTCGCTTCAGTATGTCTGAAATGAGAATCTAAGTTAATAAAATATGAATTGTCTGGGTTTTCATATTAAAGCCTTAAGGCCGAATGTAGAGGATAAAGACTCGGTATATTTATCCAAGGCTACGATTCACATGATATAAGTAAGTGACATACCCAAGTGAGTGAGATTCATGCCATAACACACATATAGTTTCACCATATTGTATAACTTAAAAAGATGTGAAGAGGATTTGGGATATCGTTACTTTGAAGGTATCACGTTAGTTAGATGATGACTTAATGTGACACTACCGGTTATTTTTTGGTCGCACGACCACTTCTCGTATGCAGCGTCAGGATATTTTGAAAAATTGTATTTTGTCGAATGGCTTGTGTAGCTGAGTGGGAGTTGTTGGACAAAATGATCCAACTAGTTAATTAGGGAAATTAAGTAATTATTAATTAATTACGTAATTCATAATTAAATAATTATTCATTAATTATTTAATTTATTAATCAATCCTAAACCCCAATCCACTCTATAAATAGGACGTGGTGGACGCCTATTTCAATACACCATTTATTCTTAATTCACATGAGCTTATGGATATTACACAAACTCTGGTAGACTCTTGATTCGTGATTGTGACATAATAATTCAAAAAGACTACAGTTATATACGGTTTCACATTAAAGGTACAAATTTATCGTCATATTCAATTATTTATTAGATTCATTCTACAGATCTAACCAGATCTACTATGTGTGTTTGCCAAAAAATCAAGTCTGACAACAGAAATCACTTGAGACCATAAGTGCGGAAATAAATTACTTAAATAGCCAAACAAAGTGTGCCCAAGCCTTTTGTGACAATCCATACTATTGCTTTGCTGAGGTTCCAGCTGATTATGACACGCATGCCTGACACTTAAATCCTTCACCACGTACAACCCCATCTTTAATACCATGTTCAATAATCCTCTTCGTGCGAAGGCCTCGTAAGATGAAGAAATCTGGATAAATGACAACACAATATAGATCAGACGTAACTTATCCAACTGATAAAAGCTTATGTGAAAAAGACAGAACATAAAGCTAGACAATATTTAATAACAATTCAATGATGTCGAAAACTAAGTCCACAAGTCGGACTTTATAGCAAAAGTTCGTGAATATTCGAATTTTGTCAACAATAGTAAATTTTAAAAATTACTCATAATTAAAATTTAAAATCAAGCAATTTACCAAGAATCTAGCCTAATCGGGTTTAAATGGCCTTCCTAATTGACAGATGATTTATTACCCAAAATAGTAAAAATACTAAAATAAGTAATTCAAAGGGGAAATTAGCTGAATTTGAAGATAACTTAATTTTTGAAAACATGCACCCCTAAAAGACGTTTCCGAATTAAGGTCTTACGCGCAATTATGATAACTATAGCCAAATATATACCAAAAATACTGAAATCAACCTCAATTAAGATAATGTCAACATTACTTCCTAGATCCTCTTGCATCAGTCTCCCCGTGTTAGAAAAAACTCAACCTCGAGTTCAGAATAGTACCACCGGAATCCCAACTGACGGAAACATAATTAATTTTCCCGTCGGTCCTGTCTTATTCAATCTGATGATCCACCAACGGCCCAACAAATTCGCTCGAACCTGGACTGGGATGCAATATGGGGAACAAAGCCTACCGCACGAACTATGCCTCGTTGGCCTAGAATATGGAGGGCGGGAACAAAATCAACATCTCCCGAGATAAGCATAATGGACAATGGAAAGACAATTATCTAAAGAAAAAATAAACATGTTGGCCAAGATAGCCCTACCAGCAACATCTTTTATTCCATTCAGAACGCCAACAAGCTTCACGCCTGTTCTCTGGTAACCTTCTCTCACTCTCTTTAGAAAGGCATTAAAATCTCCAAATGCTGAAAAGGCAACGACTGCTCACTCAATAACATGATGAACTTCCTCTAGTCGAGCATCACTTGACATAGGACAATTCTCGATTTCCCAAAAGATATTCGACTAATCTGCACATTCTTTCTTGAATGTGGCCACTTCATCTACTGCCTTAATGACTTGGTCCGTCAATTGGATTGGCGTCACTAATGTCTGCTTCACTAAATTTTCCATCAAAACACAATCAGAAAAGTGAAAACCTGGTGACTCATGGTACTCAATCCCTTCCTCAATATCATCTGAATTTATATAAAACAAATAAAAATAGGAGGACTTCATACTCAGAGTAGTCATCCAGATCTTCTTTCCCATATGGCTCGACAAACAAAGAATATCCAAATTCCTCTTTTTTTAAGGAGCCTTGAAGTTCCACGCCACCGGGCGCTGCGTTAATTCTGCAACTTGCCTTTGCAAATCCTCAACCATCATTATGTCCCGAACATTGCAATCACGGCGTTGGACTCCCGTACTTGGAACCTGGCCAGAATGACCACGACCACGATCCTGTACACTACATTGTTGTGCTTCAACTTCGGCCATGTTGAGTTTCAGGAAGATATTGAAGATCTTATACCAACTGATGCCGGTTAGAATAGCAATTATTGTCCAAGTTAGTTTTATCAGGCGAATTGCAAGGAAGAACAATAGAAATTGCCCAAAAAAAACAAAGAAAATAGTCTATAGGGTTTCAATAATATTCAATCATAATTCAATTATGTCAAAAACTAAGTTTTCAAGACAGACTTTATAGCCAAAATTCGTGAATATTCAAGTTTTGCCAAAAATAGCAAATTTTGAAAATTATTCCTTATTAAAATTCAATAAGACAAGCAATCTACCAAAAATCTGGCCTAAATCAGGTTTATTACCTTCTTAAATGACAAATGATTTATTGCCAAAAATGGCAAAAATGAACTAAAATAGGTGTTTTGAAGGGGAAAATAATGAAAGTTGAAGACGAGTTAACTACAGAAAATGTGTGTGCCTAAAAGGCGTTTTTGAATTAAGGTCATATGTACAATTCTGATAACGTAGCCAAATATATGCCACTGAAATCAATCTCAATTATGAAAATGTCACCATTACTTTCTAATTTTGTAGATCCTCCTGTATCAACACAACAAGATCGACTTTTTACTTAAGGGTTTTTTTTGCGCAGACCCTCTTATGCTTTTAGTTGGATTATAATAACTTTTTTTGAAAAAATGAAGAGTTATTTTTGAAAAAATGTGATTATAATTGGATTATAATTTTAAGAAAGCTGCGCAAAACAGGGCATTCATCACATTGGACTAGTGCTAGTCAAGAGTCTTTAATTTCTTTATTTATTGTTTAGTTTCTTAACTATTAAAAAGGAGGAGTGGATCCACTAGTGTTTTTATTTTTTCATGGTAATATTTTTTTAGAATATTTTTTTGTGACCCCTATGAAAAAATTGCCACTATATTTTTTTTTTATAGACCCTTCCTGTACATAATTCCGGAATATGCCAAATGAATTTGAAATCATTTAATTCTTACAGGTTTAATAATATATTGTTTAATAATATATTTTTACAGGTTTAATAATATATTGTTTTATAAGGATGACGAATTTACGTTAAAGTACGAAACGTATCGTGTTCATACTTAACAGAACTTGTTATTTTATTATTAAATGAAGACTTGAATTTGTGGTGGCTAACTCCTCTTTGAATTTTAATTTTGATCATTTCATTGAATTTTCTGGCATGTGGAGTTGGTTAATTCATTAATCTATCATTAATTTCATTTGGCAGCGCAGTTTGCCCCTGTTTTGCGCAGCCTTCTTAAAACTATAATCCAATTATAATCACATTTTTTCAAAAAATAACTCTTCATTTTTTCAAAACAAATTATTATAATCCAATTATAAGCATAAGAGGGTCTGCGCAAAATACCCCTTTAGAATGATTGACAACCGTTAAATCTAAAGGGGAGTTCAAATTTAAGAGGTTTATCATTGGTTTGGAATTATTGGGAAATATTTTAAATTTTGTAAAAATGAAAATAACAAAACACAATATTTACATGATTTAGCCCGAAAGTATACGTTCATATGAGAAAAAGAGAATCAATTCACTAAAAATAACAATCATGTGATAGACATAGAATAACCAAGAGGCAGAGAATAACGAGAAGATACACGGAAAACTTCTCAAGAACACAGAAAGTCACATCGATTTTTACATCTTCCTATTTTTCTCTTACACAATATCTCTCTTTTTTGTTTCTTCCTCAACCCTAATAGTTAAGAAATTCTTGTTTACAATACATAAATGGCCACTTGTAGTTTCCCACATTTTGTACATGGATGAGGAATGTAAGTTTTAAATGACTAAAAAAATGTGGGGTTAATTACTGAATATTATCACACCAATTTTAATAATTTAGGCATAATCCAACTCCTGATTTGATTGACGTTGAGCCTATTTTGTACCTATAATTCTTTTCTCATTTTGATTCTCTTTTTACTTTTCGTTATGATTCTCATTCTCCTTTAAAATTTTATAATTTTTTAGTATTTGAAAAAACTATAAAAAAAAAAAATAGTGTTTGTAATAAAATTCTTTTAGAAAACTAAATAGTATTTGTAGTTAAACTTGTTAAGATAACTTTTATTTATTTACAAAGTTACAATAAAAGTAGAAGTAGAAAAAAAAGTAATATTTTACCTACTTAAGACAAAATGAGTTTTGACTGAAAAAAATAAAAAAGCAAAATGTTTTGTTTTTCAGGCCGATTATTTCTTACTTAAAGCAAATGTTAGTAACTTCAATAAAAATTACAGACAAAATTGTAAAACGCAGATTTAAGGCCCGTGGTTCATCAAGAACAAAGTTCTAGACTACCTCCACGTTAGAGCTTCGAATATGGACGCTTACCACTTGGGCTCCGTTTGATATCCTGACAGGTTCCATCTCGTCACGCGGATAACTCGGTGATGTCTGCGTGATACATTTTTATCCTACGTTTGGTAATGCTACTTATTTTTTTTCGCGATTTGAGTTGTCCTACGTTTGGTAACATCTACGATTTGTTAGTTTACGTTATCTCCTCCGGATACTTCGTGAATTTACCTTAATACCCCGTTCCTCTCACTATATAAAGCTCAGATTTCCACCCCGCGACACCGTTTCACCTCCTATTGCGACCCAATTCCGATTTTCTCTCCCGACGCCATTCTCATTTCCACCGCCGCTGCCTTCTAGCCGCTCCTGCTCTCTCACACCATGGACTCAGCCAACCTGTTGTGCAACCAGTGCTCCTCCTTGAATAGTTGGGGTAGTTCGAAGATGTAAGGTACCTTTCCGAATTTAGGGTTGTTTAGGGTTTGCATATTGTTATATAAATTTAGGTTTAGGGTTATTGAATTTGCAATTCATTAACAAAATCGGATTCATACATTCTGTCCAGGTTCGGTTTTCACCGAATTTCTTATGATAGGTCCGAATATAATGGTTGAATTGTTCTGCCATGTTGTGGGCTTGCTTATGGCTTTGTTATTATGGGTTCGGTTTGCTTATTGTTTTGCTCATGGCTTTCCGAATTTAATGGTTGAATTATTCGAATTCAGAAATGCTGTTATGAATTTGCTTATTTGAATTCAATGGTTGAATTGTAATAGAATCCAAACAGAAAGCTAATTTCAGAGGTTTATGCTGTTAGGCCTCCAATTCAGGGGTGTTAAAACTTATTTCAGAGTTTGTGCTTGAGATAAAAGTTGAATTAGTGTAGGACTTTGTAATGAGTTTTTTGATTTCGACTTCTAGTACATTTTATAACTTTTCTAGAGTAACTTCTCCACTATTTCCAAAGTTTTGAGTGTTTAGTAGGGGACTAAATACGTAGTAGCTATGTTGTGTCCTTTATAGATCTGTTCTGTTTTATCTTTCCTTTATGACAAGTTTAGATGTACCAGGCAACCAGCATATTTCTCATTGAGGATGTACGCTCGCGGGGGGAAGCGTTACTTCATGAAGCGCCACCTCCTACCGCCTATTGTCGACTTAACTAGATCCCCTTCGGTTGGGGACATACCTACGAATCCAATTGTGTTGGATGCCCTTCCTGTACCGGTACCACCTGCAGCTCCTGCACCACCTGCCAGGCGACTGTTTGACGGTGCAACTGCCTCCTCGTGTGTCATGGACGAACGGTCCTCTAAGACGTGGGGAGACTTCTTTATGTAGGTGCTATTTGAATGTTTTGGTTTTCTCTTTTTGGGTTGGAACGACCATCTAGAACTTGTATTGGAACATGGATCAGGTGGTTTTGGTTTATGTTTTGGCTACAGGTGCCCCTTTTTGTGTACCATGAACATAGGTTACAACGGTTTAGGCTTATTAAGTAGTTCGTTTAAGTTGTTGTTTTACCCTATCAAACTCGTGCTATGGTTTCTATTCTTATTTCAAACATAAGTTAATTAGGTGGATAGAATACTTCTTTAAGTATGATTGCAAAACATTCGTCCAACAGAGCTAACGTATGACACGACAAGGTGAAAAGAATTACTAAAAGGAGCCACAAAAAGTCACCGAACAATTACTAACATGTCCCTCCTTACAATCATGATACAAAAAGGTGTCACAAAGAGTCGTCTATCCAACACATCGACCAGTAGAAAAGTGTTACCAAAAATCGACGACATACATATGTATATATCAAAAAACATTACTAACATGTCCCTCCTTAATCAAAGCTCACCGGACAAGAAGGATTGCACAAAAGTCTACTTTGCGTCCTTCGTTCTTTACCAGCTGATCAACAATTACAAAAATAATGCAAGAACTACAAACAAAAATGGCATATAGATGTTCCTCAAACAATAATATCCTCAAACACAAATGATGTTTTCTCAAACAATAATATCCTCAAAGAATAAAATCCTTAAACACAAATGATGTCCCTCAAAAAGTAATATCATCTTGAAGGATGAAAGAGTTTAAAATACAATCAGGTAGGTAATGTGTTGATGTAAGACTGCCACATTTCATTGGCCAGATTGTCCCAAAACTGAGTCCACGCAGGAGATGGGTTCACAATTTGTACATTATCCTCTGTCTCATCTGCCTCCAAAATGGGCAATTCCGTTATTGCACGGTTAGGGTCTAACACGGGTCAAGAGGGATCACGTTACTGATAAAATTGTGGAGCAGACTACAGGCTAGAATGATATGACACTGTGTATTAATTGGATAGAATGCTGGGTTTCGCAAGACTGCAAACCGTTCTTAAGCACACCAAATGATCTCTCTATAACATTACGTGCACTAGCATGTCGTAAATTGAACAACTCCTTCGTGTTCTACGGCCGCCGAGTAGACGCATACCACTCTTGCAGATGGTATTGTGTCTGCCTATACGGCGTTAAGAACCCTGACCCATTCGTGCAGCTGCTGTCGCACAAATAATACGAACCTACAGTATGAATTTACAATTAGTGTTAAGTGTGTATAAAATGGAACTAGCATAAGAGAATGGAGTTGGGAACCTTAAGACCATTCGACTGTGTTATTGCATCTAGAAGAACCCGACCATCCGAAGTGGAATCCTCCCACCCTACCAATATGTACACGAATAGTCCATTAATATCGCAAACTCTTAGGTCGTTCGTTGTCAAATGACCTTTCTTGTCCTATATTTTGGTTGATCCTGGACTAGGATGTGTAGCGGGATATAGGTTCCATCCAATGCATCAAGATATCCCTGAAATAGAACCAAGACAATGTTAATGAGGAACAATTACATCAGGTACACAATGGGGGCATGCGTGTTACCTTGAACCGCTTGAATCTTCTGTTCTTTGTTGTCTCATCGACCATAATCGGTTGAACCACTAGCTTGCTTCTCAACTTAACTACCGAATGAAGCACCTCATGGAATACCTTGCTAATCTTTTGGTCGCTTCGCTGGAAATCAGTTTGCAATACCCTGTTTTTTGTGATGGTGTGCAAGGGTACGAAGGAATATAGAGATCTTCTCAATTATTGAAACGTAATAGTCGTCCTTTAACCCACATTCGTCTTTCAAAACATTGCACAACTCATGGAATGCAACAAGTGACATTCTTAGGTTTTTAAAGCATGCTCTGTTATTGTGTTGCGCGTTCTATGAAAGCCAACCTTTTTGAGATTTTGTCTAGTATTAAACATTTGCGTTTACGTAGGGTCATACGTGCAAACCTATGCCTCTGTTGTTCTGCTAGTTCGATAATAATGGGTAGAGCTTCTACAAAGGGTATAGCAAGTACTAGGAATGTCGAAACATCCATTGCTTGACATGACAAAGGGAGAAGTTTAGGAGGGCATGCGTAATACCAAAACAAATGAAATAGACAACATGAGCGACCCAAAACAAATGAACAACTTAACCACATTAAGAACCAAAACAATCATGTATCTTTGTCCAGCTCCACCTGAATATAAGCTTCCCTAGGCACCACCTCAGTTAATGTTAAGATTTTATAGTCAAACAAGGAAATCAAGTTCATTAAAGATAACATCCCTACTAACTATTATCTTTAAACCATGAAAATTCTTGTCGCATAATCTATACTCCTTCGTGCCTTCTTGGTAACAAAAAAGAACACACTTTAGGGATTTGGGATCTAATTTTCTAGAATTGGAGTGAGCATAAGCTGCACAGCCGAACACCCTTAAATGCATCATATTCTGGTCTCTATCGGATCAAACATATTTCGGGCATCGAAAGTCTAAAGTAGATGAAGGACTCCTATTTATTAGATAGGCAATCATCCTTAGTGCCTTCCTCCAAAATGGTTTTTTCAAACTAGAAATGGTGAGTAAATGTCTAACTTTATCTAATAAAGTCTTATTCATGCGTCCAACTATACCATTCTGCTGAGGGTTGTACCTAGCAGTCCTGTGTCTAGTGATACCACACTCAGAATACATAGAGTCAAATAAGGAGTTATATAATTCTAATCCATTATCAGTTCTCAAGTATTTCAGTTTAAGATCAGTTTGTTTTTCAATAAGAATTTTCCATTCCTTAAATTTTTATAAAAGCCCAATCTTTAGACTGAAGCAAAAATACCAACAATTTTCTACTGAAATCATCTACAATGCACAAAAACTACCTATTACCACCATGTGTGGGAATAGGTTCAGAACTCCACAAGTCAGCATGTAAATATTCAAGAGCATGTTTAGACAAAAGTACCCCTTTTGAAAATTTTAGCCTATGCTATTTACCTAGGACTAATGCTTCACAAAACTCAAGATCAGATACACCATGCTTTCCTAAACTATCTGAAGAGTGTAAAATAGTCAACCCTTTATGGCCAATGGCACCTAATCTCAAGTGCCACAACTTCGTATTATCAGAAGTAGATACAACTAATGTACATTCATTTTCATGCTTCAAATGTTTTCCCTCTAGAAAATATAATTGGTTTTTTCCTTTTTGAAGATAAACAGTTCTGCCATTTTTGAAAACATTTAAAATCCCATTTTTCAGAATGGAAAAAGCAACCTGTTTCTTCCAAAACACCCAAAGAAATTAAGTAAAATTCAAGAATATATCTAACCTCATACATACACACTTCTCTCATCAGATAATTGCAAATTAATTAATCCTGTTCCTTTTATTGTACAATTATTATGGTTGCCCATATAGACCACACCTATTTTTGGCTCTTTCAAGTTTTCAAACCAATCCTTATTTGAATACATATGATATGTACGACCTGTATCTAACACTCATTCATCACATTTATAAGTTTCAAATATAGTGAGAACTTTAGACAAATAATCAGAAACATACAAGACTTCACTCTCTTCATTGTCTTGTTTTAAGGCAACTACTTTAGACTTTGATCTTTGAGCTAACTCCTTATTCAATTTAAAACAATACTTTCTAATATGTCTTGGTTTATACAACGATGACAACTCTTTCTTCCTTATACTTCTTTTTGTTCTTGTCTTTATTATAATTGTTCTTTTTTCGTTAAGCATATTATAATTATTCTTATTGTTTTGTCCCCTGATTTTGTGTCCAGGCTGGGTTTTTTTGATAAGCCATAATTTATTAATTATAATAAAGTATGTACATGAAGGAAAAAAGAGCAAAAAATAAAAACACAAGTGTAGACTATGGCCCTTAAGAGTAACCAAATAGAATGGAATCTTTAAGATTGATCAGAATTTCAATCCTTTCGTCATACCCCCTTTTGGTATAGCTATAGATGATTTGATTTACAGCTCACCTAGCATCACAGTAGATTACGAAGTATCTCAACATTCAGATCAACGCCGTCATCCGCTCTTCACCAAGCAAAAGTTATGACTGTCACATTGCCAAAATCTCATTATAGAGATTTTGGTACACAGCTAGGTAAGTTTGGTGAGCTATCCCTGTCCAAGCTGTTGTTTGGGTTTGTTACTATTATGAACAAATAAAGCATTAGACCCTTTTATAATATTTCTCAACTCTAGTTCCCTAGATTTAATTCAGACATAATGATATTAATTTTAGGGACCAGATCAGAGTATTGCAGTACATTCTTGACGACTAAATAATCTTCAGTTAAGGAGTTTAACATAATCATAGCCTGACTAACATCATCTAGTTCATGTTGAGTACCTCTTAGTATCTGATTCATTTTAAAGAATTCATCCAAGTTTTCATCAATGATTTTACTTGAATCCATTTTGAAAGAGAAAAGTGACCCCTTAACAAATATCATATTTGTTAATGGTTTAGAGGCATACGCAGATTTCAACTTTTTCCACAAAGTTAGTGGGTTCTCATCCCCATCCAATTTTCTAAGTACAGAATCAAATAAATTCAAGATGATCAAATTGTAGGCATTTTCTTTAATTTCCAGGTCTTTCTTTTCAGCATCATCAGACCATTTAGTTAAATCATCTAACAGTGCATCGTAGACTCTATTGTGTGATATCAGTGCTTTCATTCGCTTACTTCAACTACTAAAATCCCCCTTCTCGTCAAACAAATTTATCTCAACCCTAGTTATCACGTCTTTATGACTACTCTAGGCAGATAACACACAGGAAGGCACTAGATTATAACTGAGAGTACAGGGCACACAAAGAGGATAAAGACCTCACAAATCACAACAGTTTCACACTAAGAGACTGCAAGTCTCACTACTAAGGACAACAATTAAGGTAGAAAGCCTTTCATAGATAACATAGAATAGGCGGCAAGCCTAACAGGTATCAAAGCAGTAATAGGTCTCTGATGTAATGGCCACAAATCCTAGGATATGCTACATGCCTTAAACAGATCTCGTCGATCTAAGATCTAGGAGTGCATGCAGTGGAATATAAATAAAGAATTTTACAGTAAGCGTAAATATGGTCTCTCACCACCATAACAATGTTAGGGATGTGAGATTGACTTCCTACTTAGCCTTCTAGCTAAGTTCCTCACAATCTCCGTCAGATCTGATCGGATCTCCACCTTTTCACCTCAAGAACAACCCGAAAATCTCCCAAGAGCAGTCAACTTGGCTCCGATATCACTGTTATATTTTTCAGACCGATTATTTTTTGTATCACTTAAAGCAAATGATAGTAACTTTAATAAAAATTAAAGATAATAATGAAAAATGTAGATTTAAGGCCCGTGGTTACCTCCACGTTAAAGTTCCGAATCTGGACGCTCACAACTTGTATGATACCAAATCTCCTAAAAATACACAATACAAGAGATTGCGAGAAAGAACCGTATAGAAAACAATTCTTCCGAATGTAAAATAGCTCTATTCGAATAGATTCATAGAATGATGGTGACAATATGTCACCTACAACAATCAAACCACCAAAGATGTCTGAAAACACCGCCGGAAGTAGGTAATCAAGGTGCTCGCCGGAGTAGAATCTCGAAGAAAGGATGAGAGAAGGCAGAGAGAATTTTGAAGAGAAAGATAATGAAAAATGAATTGCGTGTTGTTTCGATGACTTCACACAGCTTTTATATCTAACCAACTTTCAATCCTGGCCCCTTGATTCTCTTTTTCAAACGGATCTCCTTTAGACTTGGTAAGTAACAATCTTGTCCATCCAACTTATGTTTGTTTCAATGATAATTTGTTAAGCACCGCTTCATATTCAGTCATTGGATAACTCTTGGAGCTGACAGCTCACACCACACTAGAGTGTGTTTATTCAGATTGAGTGCAAGTCATTAGATCAACACTTATCAAGGGTCATGAATGCATGTTCCAGTGAATAAGGACAACATACACATGATTTCAGTCGCACGATCAACATATAGATCCAACAGTCTGGATCACAATTCTATTAAGGGCAAATATGTAATTGCACAATTCCACAAGTAACATAAGGGAAAAGTGATAATTTCACATATATCAACACAAAACATAAGTGGAATTTTAAAATATTATTTTTGAAATAATCTGAAAAATAAATGAGAATGAGAAAAATAATAAATCAATTATATATTAATCAATTTTCAAAGAAGTTACTTATAAAAAAAACTCAAACTAGTTAGATTGGTGTAAGAGAAATTCTCCATTATTTAAAACACAAACATGGTTCAAATAGTTGATTTTTTAAAATAGGTCGCCCCCCTCCCGCCAGCCCCGAGTTCTTTCCCAGCAAAGCCGCATGAGATGTCAGAATGCCGAGCTCACTTCTAAACAACATAGCTATGGCTCATTCCACTTTTTAGTAATAGGTCCTTCTATTTCTCCAAGCAAAGCTCTTCGCATAGCAGCGCCGGGCAGCTAAGTTGGTATGGAAGAACTGCTGCTAGGTTTGGACGACTTCTAAAGCCCTCTTCTTTCTCTCATTGAAGCTTCGAAATACAAGCAAAGATCATATCATACATAACATAGCAACTCTGCCAAAGAAAAATGGCGGATTGAGAATCATTAAGCTAGAATCATTCAATGAAGCATTGTTCGTTAAATGGGGATGAAAATTATTAAATAGAACACCTAGTTATTGGAATGATCTAATATAATATAAATATGGACGGATTACGCGTGCAATACACTTAGAAGAGTATGAGAGAATCTATCTTGTGCATGCATCAACATGGTGGAAACAAATTATGAATTGTGTTTAGATACAAGATTGGTTTTGCGAAATACACTAAGAGTCAATGATGGTACCATTACACTATTTTTGGAGGATGAATGGATGGGATCTAATTGGTTTTATGAGAATTATGATCGAATTTATTTATTAGCCGATGATAAGTTTCAAACATTAGCTTCTAAACTCGAGCAAATCGAAGGAAACTATACATGGAAATTGTCCTGGCAGAGACCATTATTGATCTATGAAACTATATACCTAGATCAACTACAACAAGAATTACTAGAACATATCCTCCAGGAAACAGATGATGCATGAAAATAGAATCAAGAAGGGGGTGGTATGTACACAGTGAGAAGTACTTATGAACTAATTCGCAGATAAAAAACTTACTTGCACTGGAGAATCTGACATTGAGTTCGCAAAGGGATGAATTAATCCCACTAAAAATTATTGCGTTCAATTGGCGCCTTCAGCATAATGGAATCCCAACACTACAAAACTTACAGAGAAAAAAATGTTATCTCAAATGCACAACATACTCTGCAAATTGTGTCAATTATATGATGAGACAACATAGCATCTTTTCTCAACATGCAATTGGATGCAAAGTTTTTGGATTATGGATGGCTTGATATACCCTTTGTAATACACAAAGAACCGAGAATTAATTACCTTGAGCATATGCTTCTGGCTCGAAGAAGACAACAAAAACGATACCGGTGAATGATCTGATGTGTAGCAAACTGGAAATTGTGTGATCTTTTGACAAGAGAACTGAAAGAAATTTTGGAAGAAGTGTAGGAACAAAGTTGAGCATTGATCCGGGCCAAGAAGTTGTCGGCCGGCCATACCTTTCTCGACTGGATGAGATTCCCAAATTCAGTAACGTATTGAATCCACAATCCACAACGCATTCAATATATTCCCAACTAAGTTGAAGTCGGAGTGGTAAGATGTACGCGACATTACCCTTGTAATTATACAAAAGGTCATTTTCGTTGTCACCCAATATGCATTGCGTCATTAGATCTATTGAGTTCTAACAAATTCGGTAACCTATTAAATGAATTGGTAATTGGCCTGTAAGTGGATGTATTGGTTTCCATAAAATCTCTTCGCTAAAAAAACATAGCAAGTTAATAATATTATGATACTTTTCTGAATTAAATTCCTAGATGTGGACAATTAAGATATGACTTGTTTTAGCAACCCATGTGATCATACGCGTGATCTGATTGGGATGGTACGGGACATCGAAAAACAAATTTCTTGGCTTTGTTAGTGCATACGACATACTTGGCCACTGTACAGAAACTCCTTGTAGGACCTATTTTAGGTGTACCAAATAAACAGCTTTTAATTAATTGTCGTTACACTTAACAAGAAACATAGCCCATACAAGCTGGCCCAGAGCCAAACAATTAAGTATAATGGATCAGCTCGTTGAATCTGGCTCGGTCGAATATAGATATTCATATGTTGCGTTAGAAATTAAAAGAGTCAAAATAAGTTAAATCAATCTGTAAAAAAATATAAGATTTATTTATTTCTCATTTCTCATAGATTATTTTAGTATCATTATTAATTAATAAAAATTATATTTTAATATCAATAAGGATCTGGTCGGGTTGGGTATACACGTTGCGAAGTTACTATGTTCGTTGATACAGAGACAGTTAATTTTTTTTACCAATAGCCAATTTCTTTACAACAAAAACAACTTCAGAAGTTTAAAATTTGGTTGACCAACAATCTAGCGAAATATTAAACTATCAAAAATAATTATATTAAATAAGTGTAAAAAAATTTGGCCCATCGTTGACAGATTTATATGTGGGCTTGCCGTGTATGGATCCTATAGATTAGTCGAAAAAAAATGATTTAAAACCCCATAGTATAAAAAAAATGTAAAAAAAATATATCAAAAAATATTCGAAACAAATATCCTGATAAAAGTTTACTAGAATTGATAAAATTTCATCGTTGTTATTTGAACAAAGTACAAAGCGTGATATTCTACCAACTTATATAAATAGACTTTATGTAGTAGTTAAAAATAAATATAATTATAATATTTTGGAAGGACCAAACTATTTTTTTTTTAAATCCTAAGAGGGGGACCATGACCCTCCTCTACCTTCACCCTTGCCTATCAAATCTATGGTTCATTCTTGTATGCCTATATACAGGGCCGTGTTAGCCAAACACAGATTTATTAGTGGCGTATAGGGGCACGTCCTTTCATAAAAATAGTGTTCGGCATACGGGCGGTCCGAACAAACCCGGATTGCCCATTTTCGTAAATGGGTTTCGCACCTTAAAATCGGATCGAACCATTTTTTAAACGGGCCAAACCGGTGTCTGCCCATTTGGCATAAGCCCAAAACCGTATCACATTTTCAAAATGAATAAAATTAACCGACTTATATAAAAACTCTAAAGTCTAAATTTTAATTTAAGGTTTATAAATTTTAGGGTTTAGTTTAATATTTAGGTTTCAACTCCTAAACCTTAAAATAAACCTACGGCTTAAACTAAACTCTAAAATTTATAAACTTATAAACTTAATAGGTGAACCATAAAATATAAACTATACTCAGTTTGTATCCTAAGTTTATAAGTTCACAAAGTTTGGAGCAAATCATGCTTATAAATATATACAATCCTATAAACTTGAGATATATATTCATAAACTTAGGATGTATATATATATATATATAATTTTAACGTTATAAGTTTATACCCTAATAATTAGTTCATACCCTAGTCTCTAAGTCTATAAGTTTATAAATTTATAGTTACAAAAATTATAAGTTATATTCTTAAGTTACGAAGTTATAAATATATAAACTTAGGGTATGAAATATAAATTACAAGTTTATATAAACTTATAAAAATAATTTATGAATTATAAAGTATAAACTTATAAATATATATATGAACTTATAAACTTATTATAAATTATAAATTTATAAGTTAGTTATAAATTTATTTTTGTAACTATATAAGTTATAAAGATTTAAATTATAAAAAAAAATGGAAAATGGAAAAAAAAAATGAAAAATAATATGGTCTAAACGGACTCCGCCCGTATCCGCTCGAATCAAAATTTAATAAACCGTATCCGCCCATTTTATTAAACGATTTAGCCCGGACCGCCCGTTTTGTAGTCCCTAACCGCCTAAGACCGCCAGTTTTTAAACTGGGCGGCCACGAAAATGGTCTGGACCAGGCTAAAACAATTTTTGGCCCGTTTAGCCCGAACTGAATTACCCTCTCTAGTTTAGTTCACACGCACTACTTAACCCAGGGACCGACGGATTGCGTTTCGGCCCGGCCTCCACCCAAATTTGGGCAGATTGCATAATCCGTCCGTTGTCCGGCCTACCAAGTTACAAAACCGCCCTAATTATCCAATAAACTACA
>JAOWBN010120018.1:0-19312 GCA_028565015.1 Pinguicula moranensis
AAAAGTCCAAAAGCAAGAATGTTGAAGGACAAAAGAATTCTCCAACAAGTGAAGGGTGGCCGAACGTGTTCTCCAAATGACATGGTCAACAAATGTCATAATTACATGCATGTATTTCATTTAATAAATTATGAGACTCCTTGCCTATAAAAAGGGGAGGTCTTGGCTGAAAGCTAGGTAGTTCATTTTTGTAATTTTAAGCTTAAAGCTTTTGTGAGACATTGAGTTCTCCTAGTCTTTTAATAGACTAGTTCTCTTCAGGGTTCAAATAGGTGTCGTCTTTATTTTGAAGCACCCCAAACACGTAGAATTGGTTCCCACCTCTCTTTATAGGTGACGGGTAAAGTACTCGACAACTTGCTTAATTTTCGTTCCTACTCTTGAACCACCAATTATTTGTATTGGGTTTAGTCACATTGTTGGCTAGGTTCATATCATGTATGGAGAAGGATAATACTCAGTGACTCAGTAGAGATAAGAGAAGGAAAGGATGGGTTTGTGTGGTCTGTGGGTGTAGGTGAGATCTGATAGGATCTGGTGGCGAGAGCGTCCCAAATAGTGGTTGGAGGGTTACAGGGATTTCTGACTACGTGAGGTGAGGAGCGACTTACACGAGGTTCATAGTTATGGGCCGGAGGTCTTGTGGGTAGCCTTTCCGGGCGCGCGAGGCATCCCTGGGAAGAGGGTTGCACCGTGAGGTAGTATAGGCAGTGATGGAAGGTTATAGATTCGTGGGACGATGGGGATATGGTCGGAGAAGAGAAGGGTTTACTGTTCACGGCGGGCCGTAGGAGACGAGAGTGTAAGAGGACTTGGCGTCGCTGATCCTTTGATCCTATTGGGAATCCTTGGTGCAGTTAACTGCTACTTGTGAATTGCCTATCAACTTTGGTGAGCATTTTGCTTATAATAAGCATATTCAAAAATCCTTCAACACCTCCTTCCAACCAATTAGTGCACGTACGATTCGGCGTGACATTGAAGAATATTTTGAGAGACGAGTTGCTGAAATGAAAGTCGTGTTTGCTGCTTCGCAATATTGTGTAGCCTTGACGTCGATATATGGAATTCTAGAGCTCATCTAGACTATTGTAGCGTAGTGGCACGTTATATTGACATCAACTAGAATTTATAGAAGCGAGTAATTGGTTTCAAATTGGCTGAGAGGCACACATGTGAGATGATTTCAGATAGTATTTTGGATGTTGGTTGAATTGGATCAATCATCAAAGAGAACTTGGTCTGGTTATATGTTGGTTTGGTTTTGGTGGTTAGACTTTAATGATTAAAACTTGGTTATATGTTTGTGGTTAAACTTTTGGGGAAACATTTGGACATTTTGTTTAGGCTTATAGACTATTTTGCTGAATGTTGGTTCAAACAGGTTCAAACATGCTAAATAGGCCAAACAGGCTAAACAGGTGAAAACCTGACACGCCCGTTTTGGAAGCATGCCAGTTCAGCCCGCCCCGTTTTCAAAAATGGGCTAAAATTGCCTCGCATGTTTTTGAAAATAGGCGGGCCTGCCCTGCCCGTTTGACGACCACTAATTCCTGGCCCTCCATAGTTGCCAAATCATGTCTAGCCATCAGTATAGAGACCTAATGGTTTTGCTTCAGTGAAACCCTGTAAAGTTGGGGCTTGTTACTCTGTGAGAGTGTCCAAGTTATGGCTGTGAGGCCATTGTTTTAGACCTTTCCAGACTATAACAGTCACTGGACAAAGCCTGAAGAGGTGTTCAGAGCTTTCCTGTTCGTCATGATACATTGGACAACACACTTCTTGTCCGTAAGGTATAATGTGTTTCTTTTGTAGTACCACCTTTGTTGGTAGACCATCTTATATTCCTTCCATGATAGAATGATGATTTTTGTTGGTGTGAGACTATTGCAAGGTTCCTTGAGCTTTGCTATTTCTTCTGGTGTGAATGCATTTGGTAATGCCTCAGTGATGTAGTTATAGGTAGCCTTGACTGTGTAGTTACACAGGCTGTTTCCATCTAAAGCGCAGCTGTCCATCTAAAGCGCAGCTGTCCATCTTAGTCATCTTGGGGATGGAATCCTACAATAAACATAGTAGATTAGTTAGATCAATAGTTTCATGTAATCTTAGGTTTCTCCTCCAGTTTCGTTGCAAGATCCATCTTCCATCCTCCCAATAACCTGACTCTGCTATGCTAATGTCCTTTCTGGCTGCTACACTGAATAGTCTCGGATAAATTTCGTCAGTGAAGTATTGTTGAAACATTTATCTAGCCAAAATCTTATGCTTTCTCGAGTGCCAACATTAATCCTTATTTTTTTGACAGAACCAGCTTTCTCCTAGTGTAGCTTGTAACTTATTGCACCATTTGGATGCATTGTTGTTGCCTCTTCTTCTGCCTTTCAGATTTGCAGGTTGCAGCTGAGGTTTCTTCCGTTCACGAAGACCACAAATTGAGATCAGTCCATCAACCACATATCTTGACCTTAATATCTATGGCCAGACTCTTGTCTCCTGACAAGATTCCCCCCCATTATTCTATCATTGCTCTATTGAAAACACCAGTACTACGAACTCCTAAACCTCCTTTTTCCTATTAGTTCAACAATATTACTCCACGAGATCCAACACATCTTCCTCCTTTCTTTAGTGGACTTTGTTGGTATTTACGTATTGATTTGGTGTTCTGTTTTATTGAATTAAGTTAAAATTGGCCTATTTATTTTGGCCATCATTTATTACCTATTGTTCTACTTTGGTAGTGTTATCACCTCCTTATGGAAATGTAGATAATATGTGGAATTTGGAGGATCGACTGCCAAAAAACTGGCTTGAAATAGATCTACATAAATAGTTATATATGTTTATAGCGGTTAGGTAGGCTCTTAAGTCCTTGAGTTTATGCCCGTGATCATGATTTAAGGGATTTTCATGCATCAACCAGACCTCTTGTAGGAGTGATTGCAGGAAGTTTGGGTATTTCTGTGCATCAAATGGACCCTCATAGTCTTAGTTGATGAACGACTAATCGCCAACTGGCGACTCCTATGTATGAAATGGATCTCTACAGGTTTGCATGCTAGGACACCACTTGGAGACAGTGTGTAGGTGAATGAAACTAGAATAACCATACATCATACTCCCTTGATTTTATCTATTCACATGTGATTTCGCTTGCCTTGTCAATTAGTTGTTAGTGACAATTTTTTTCAAATAACTCGAACCAACAAATCTTTATATGCTTTCATTTTCAATTCCCATTAACTAGGCATTAAGATTTTTGACAGGATAGTCAAGGTCAACCCGAGTCCACATGAGATTCAACCTCATGGTTGGCTCACTGGTTCTACACAAGTTTTTCCTCTTGCGGTTTTTTTTATTAAGCCAAATTTCATATAGTAAAATAACTATACAAGGAAGGATATATACAATGTTGCCAACCAGCTCTAGACCAACACGGTCTTTCAATCATGCTTTGCACATGCCTTGTTAGCCACACCCACTTCTCCTCCTTTAATTTGATTGACTAACTACAACAGATATGTGCGACATAGGCTTAAACATACCTAGCTTACTGTAATCTGAACTGAGGTGACGTTTGCTGGTACATGACTCATCAAACTTTATAGTTGTCAACTTATCCACCCCATTATTGGAATTGATACACAACTTAGATGTAGTTTCCTGGTCATCAACTTATCTGCATTTGCAGGTGAGGATTCATGCGTCCTGACTGACAACTTATCAAACCTAGAAGGATTGGTACACAACTCTACTTGAATCCCACCTTTTATCAGTTGCTCATCCTTATTAATAGCGAGGATAGGTTTCTCTTACCCTGATCAATAGCATATTTGCGGCTAGTTAATTGTTAAATTATATAATGTTCAGAGTATGGCCAAGTGCAGCAGCCTGCTTGGACATTTGTGGCTTAGAAAAATGTTGTACATGCGTTTGGGTGCAACATCAAGTTTGTGAAGGAGTAAGGAAATAGACTCTCCTTTCTTTATGTTCTCATCCATTGCCAGGTGGATCTTTGTACTGATTGTGTTATATTTTGGACATTTGGTCCCACCCCGGAGTAGTGATAGCTGTTTCAGCATCTACACATTGTTCATATCATGGACAACCAGATGACTATCCAGACATTGGTATTGGTTTTCTGGCTCTTGCCTTCTAAGAATACCTGTAATGTTGTGGCCTGCGTGGTATGGATTGGGGTTAGTCCATCTTGGGACAACCATTTTTGTATTGCTACCCAAACCTTTATAGTAACACAACAAGTTTGGAACAGGTGATCCGCCATCTCATGTCCATTGTGGCATAAAATGCAGCTTATGTCCCCGCCTTCTTGAATCACATTCCTTGCATGTAGGTTAGCCTTGGTAGGCAGTACATTTTGCATTAGTTTCCAAGCTAAGATATAGATTTTATTGCAAACATACCTACTCCAAGCCCGTGGAAGCTTGGAATAAAAGTTCAACTAGATTGTAACCATGGTAGTTAAGAAAAGGCTTAGAATCTTTGGAACTAGGGAAGGTTCATTCAAGCTTGTGTTTTGTGCCTCTTTAGTTAGGCTTCTAGGTGTTAAAGAGAAAATCCCCTTCTTTGTTTACTTGACCTCATCAACCTTACTTGATCAGCTTGGCTGAATGATGGACCATCTATTTCAGGTACTGAATAACCTTGTAAACATTTATTTGTCCACCTTTCCTGCATACAAGCAACAGGCTGCATCTTCCAGTCCTCAAGAGAGTATGGAAACTGTGTAGATTTTCTCTTAGCTTTGATTCCCAACCATGTGTTCTTCTGGATGATTTGTACAATGTCTTGTGTGTTAATTTTTGCCCCTTGAAAATGTATTCTGTTTCTTGTTTTCCATATGTGCCATATGAAGGATATCCATATGGACTTCCATGACTCCAGATTTGTACCTGTAGGTTTACATATACTTAAATCTGCCAGGTATGGTGTAGGGAGCCACTGGTGGAATCTGTTGTCACTTCTCTCCTGAAATAGCCACTCCAGGATCCCCTGCCAAATAGAAATAGTTATAGAGCAAGTGCTAGTTAAGTGTTCAATATTCTCCTAACTTGAGTAACAGAGAGTGCAGCTTTATTCCTGATCATCAGTGATGACGTTTCTCCTCTACAGTGTTTTCTTTAATGGTAGTGCTTACAGGTATGCTTTACAGACCAGGACAATATGTTTTTCTATGAAAACCTGTTTCATATGAAGTTGAGTTTGCTTGCTTCCTCGATAGAGAATACTTGCTCGTTTGTATCCTCGATATGTTGATAAGAAACCTTAACAGTGTATGTCCCATTGGGATTGTCTTTGTAGCTATAATGGTCCTTGCCCTCCACAGTTGGTGCAATATCCTGCAAAAGACAGTAAGTTTTTTAGTTGGGATTGTTCATGAGTTCTAAAATTTCTTCTCCATTTGAAGTCCCAAAACCAATTTTTTTCTTCCCATTTCCCTGGTTCTGCTACATGGATGTTTTTATCAGCAGATATTCTGTAAAGCTATGGGAATGTGGCTGCCAGCCTACTGGTACCACACCCGATATCATGCCAAAATTTTACTCCTTCCCCAGTATCAAGGCAGATCTATGCATTTTTAGCTAACCAGTTCCCTGATAAAACCTCTTGAATCTCATTCCACCAAGTGGAAGCATAGGCTGATCCCCTTCTGCGCCCTCTGATAGTCTCAGTTTGCTGCTGAAATTTTCCTTATTCTCTTAATTTTCCCGCCTTCAGCCATCCTTCACTGCTATATCTTGACTTCAAAATTTCAGTAGTCAGGCTTGTCTTACCTGCAAGGATTCGTTCCCCCAATTTTCACAACATGACCATAAGGTTCATTGTTGTTCTATCAATTTCCTCCTTCAGTCTAATAGCTACCATAGGATCCACTCTACTGTCAGAGGGACTACTTTCAGCCAATTGCTCTAACTGCTTGAGGTCGTCCAGCGATTTCTTTCTTTCAGAGGCTAGATCTCTTGGGGTAGATGCATTACAGGCCCTAATGCCTATTCTAATTGCTTTAATCATGTCCCTAATATGTTGGCTTCCATGTCTGAGGGAGCTTGTACTATTCCATATGTTTTGAATGAGGATGTTGTACTTTGGATTCTCCAGCCAACTATCAAGAATCTTCAGAGGCTTAGGGCCCTAGTCCTGAAATTTAGAACACAACTGGACTGGACAGTGATCAGAATCCCAATCCATTTTGGATCCAATCTGCATTGTTTTCCAGCCACCTCTAATTAATTAAAAATCTATTATGTCTTCTCATGGCCCTTAGTGATTTGAGGAACCAGGTAAACTTTCATTCTTTTCATCTTTAGGTCCTTCTGTTGCATTTGTTTTGATGACTTCCTTAAAGCCATCAATCTCAGCAGTGATTCCATGCTGAGTGGTTGCCTTTCTTTATTTCTTATCCAATACCACATTGATATCACTCATTACACACCATTTATCCTCTTTTCTACCACGATATAACTCACAGATTTCCTTCCACTACCTCAGTTTTGCTTGCAGCTCAGATGGACCATAGACATTAAGTATGACACTGCCCTATCCTCATTGCTCCATTGACCTGTTACTCCCAGGAAACCTTCCCCTGATAAGATAGATTGTCTGCCAAACTTTTTTTTTGATAAGCCAAGTTTAATTAAAACAAAAGAAATATTTACAAATAGTGTTCTTGCCAAAGAAAAACAAAAGGCTACCGAAACTACAGCCACCATTCTCACAAGGTAGAGTGATTTTACATCAGTGATTTCGTTCCTCCTTTGCTAAGTAGGTCGCTCATATATATTATTTTATTGCTTGCCCATGATCGTAGCTGTCATCTTATCATCCTATGGATGGTTCACATCTCAGCTATGACTTTTAGAATATGAGAAGCAGGAGTCTTTACTGTCAACTTATTAATCCTATGGATCGGTACACAGCTCAGCCTACGAGCCTGAAAGCTTCCGGAGATTGAGAGTGATGTAAAAACCCTCTATGCCATATGTTAGACATCCTAGGATGGCTTCTATTCGCCCCGCCACTGATCAGTTAGCAAGAAAAGCTTATCATTATTCAATATGCGTACTCATGAGGCCCTTCTATTTTTTCAAACAAAAATATTTCCTGCTATGTCACAAGATGCAGTTTCTCATAGTGTGGCTGCTCATGCCCGATTTGTGGTCACCTCTACCTACATGTACCGCACACAAGTGAAAAGATAAGACCTGTACCATATTGACATGATAAAGTTACCATCCCCTGCTGATAAACAGTATAATTCCTCCTATCACCAAGGCTATTAAATCTGTGAAAGTTTTGGCCAAGAAATTCTTATATGTACCTGAATTCCTTAGCCTCTATTCTCACTCCTCGTTGGCCTGTCAAACACATCTACCAACAAATGAAAGAAAACCAAGATAAATAAGAAACTTGTTGTCTTCTTTTCCAGCAGCAGTGACTATCCTTCCTCCAAAAGTCAGAAATTCATACAGCTTAGTGGCTTCAATAACTAGCCATTCATTGAGAAAGGGAAAACATGTTGGTTTTTTCTTGCTCTAATCCACTCCCAAGTAACCCTCTGGATGACATAGGCTACACTTAGGTGATTTTCCTGATGACCCCTGAAGTGATGATTGTTTCCGAGCTTCCACACAGTCCATACTAGGGTTGTCCATGCAGTTTTCCACGCATCCATGCTAACTTCAACCGTTTTAGCTTGGATGAAGTCTTCAAATATAGGAACCTCATGCCCTTAATTTGAAATGCTGCATTGAACTGCGGTGGCAACTCCCTCTACACCAATGGATCACCAACTTGAGCTAACGGCTGTGCCTTTACTATGGAACATGCTTCAGTGACTATTCAGAAAGCCATAGAAATCATGAGGTTTAACAACCAATCCGACAAAGAATAAGGAAATAAGCTTATCCCTCTCAAAGCTTTGATCCATTGCCACGTTTGGCATTGGATTATGTGTAATAGATTGGATATGTTAACTTCCACGGCCAAGAAGTGGAGTCTGTTTCTACTTTTCTAGATTGTCCAAGCCTTAGTAAGCCAGATGGAGGACCAGGTTGCTTTATTTACCCCAACTGGTTTGATATTAGTGAAGCTCTACAGTGAACGACCCTGATCTGTACCTTCTAGTAGCCTGCTACTGCTGATGTCCAACCATGCTTTTAATTTGACCCATACCTCGGTTGTAGGTACATAGGAATTGTAGAGATGTTCAGTGGTTTCCTCTACAGATTGGCAAAAAGTGCAGCTTAAATTTTGGTTAGCCGGAATCATTCTCCTTAACTGTAGGACAACTTTGGTTGGGATGGCACCATGTAACATATTCCAGACGAAGATACTGACCTTTTTAGGTACAAATTGATTCCAGACCTGCTGCAGGAGATGCCCTTCCTACTCAGTGAAACCAGGTTTAGTGTAAGAGCAGATTTTCTTATATGCTTCTTTAGCAGTGTATAGCCCATCCGTGTTCCATGTAAAACTGTGTCTGTCCACTCTTTGAACTGAAGGGGATCAGTCCTGTAGGAGTGCTAGCATATCCTGATAGTCCATAAGCTCATTTCCCCTCAGGTTCCTTCTCCATGGCCATTTCCTAATCCATCTGTCACCATGCCATCTACCTGATTGAGCAATGATGGCTTCTTTGTCTTCTGCAACAATATATAGTCGAGGGTACCTCTCTGCTAAGGTCATTGCACTGCACCATTTATCATTCCAAAACAAGGTTGCTTCTCCATTACCAACTCTGATATTGCACATCCCAGTGAACCAAGGGGCAGACAATACATTCTGCAGCCCTGTCCACCACTTAGAGGCGTATCTTCATGATCTTCTCCTATGACTGGGAGCTGGGCTTGGTTGCTTGAGTTCATGTTGAACGCCTAATACTAGTCTGTCCCTCTTTGCATATTTAGAACTGATGACCTTATATGCAAGAGTGGACCCTCCTTGTAATAGACGTTCACCCCATTTACCTAAAAATGACAGATTAATAGCCTGAGGGTCTTTAATCCTCCTTAACAAGTAGGTGTTAGGGCTTTATTCAAGGAAACCAGTGTACTTTCTTCCTCTCTGGATTCTGTCCCCATAAGAACCTCCTCATAGTCTTATGAATTTGTTTGATGACTACCTGAGGTGCTTTGTAGAAACTGAAAAAATGAGCAGGTATGCTGTTTAGCATAAAATTGAGGAGAATCAATTTACCTCCCTCTAATATGTATTTGTGTTCCCAATTGTGAAGCCTTTTCGAGATCCTATCTAAGACTCGTTTCCAAGTCTTACAATGTTGTGGATTAGCTCCTATGGGAATTCCAAGATATTGAAGGGGTATAGAGCCAGGGACAACCAATAAAATCAGTCATTACCTTCAGAGTTTGCTCCGGAACAACTATCCCTACCAAGTGTGTCTTTTTCTTATTGATCTTCAGGCCAGAGATCACTTCAAAGTTGAGGAAAATGGCTCTGAGCATCCTAACTGTTTCCCATGTAGCATGTCCAAAATCAATGGTATCATGTGCAAATTGCAAGTGAGAGATAGGCACCTTATCCCTGCCAATGTACGAAGGTTTCAGCAATTTCATGACCACTGCTTTTTTTATCATTCTGGATAGCCCCTCAGCAGCTATGAGAAACTGCAAGGGGTAGAGTGAATCCCCTTGCCTTAGACCTCTTGTAGGATAGAATTCAGATGTGGGGATGCCATTAATCCGGACTGAAGCTGAGCAGATTCTAATAAGGCTCTGCTCCACCATATCCAGCAGGATGGCAGCCCCATGCTGGACATTACTCTGAATAAGTAGCTCCAGTTTAATGTGTCAAACAACTTCTCAAAGTCGATTTTGAGGATCATGGCCTGACCATTGAACTTCTTAGTCTCATCCACAACTTCATTTGCCACCATAACCCCCTCAACTAATCTCCTTCCCCTCATGAAGCCCATCTGTTATGTAGAAATCAAGTTTGGCAAGACTGTAGCTAGCCTAATGGATAGGAATTTTGCTAAAACTTTTTGCATAGCACCTATAAGCGTTATGGGCTTGTTGTCTTGCACCTCCAAAGGTTCTTTACCCTTAGCAATCTAGATGATGCAAGCAACATTGGTTCCTTTAGCGAGAGAACAGTTCTTGTAGAATTCAAAAAATAACAAGCAAATATCAGATTTCATTAGATGAAGAAAGTGCTTAATAAAAAGTAAGTTAAAACCATCCGGGCCTAGACTTTTGTTGCTGCCACATTTAGAGATCGCATCCAATATTTTCTGACTCTTCAAATGGGCTTGACAGGTATCTATTTTGTGCCGCAAATATATTTGCAAAGGTTAAGTTGGACAGTTTTGGTCTAATGTGGACAATTTCAGTATATCTTTCTGTGAAGTGTTTCCTAAAGCATTCCTTCACTTCTCCAGGTTCATCTAGCCACTGGTCTCCTTCCCAGATGCCAGTATTAATGTTTTGTGCCTGCTCCTATTGATGCTTCTATGAAAAAAATGATGAATTGGCATCCCCTTGCTTCAACCATGTAAGTCTAGATTTCTCGTATTCGGTACTTGTCAGTGTATTATTGACTTTTAAGAGGCGCTCTGTGAGGGACAGGAAAAGATCATTGTTCAAAGCATTTTCCTTCTGGCCGGATGCACATTCCTCAGCTTCTAGGATCAGATTGTCCAGTTTTTGTCTAATTTCATTATGCTTATGGCTTAAATCTCTCGGGGCCTGCTTGTTCTAGATTTTGATGCCTGTCTTGATTGCTTTGAACTTTTCTTTGATTTGAAACTAGCATAACCTTGCAGAGCCGTAGTGCACCATAAGTGTGTGACTAGAACATTATAAGACTTATCCTGTAACCACGAGTTCAAAACATGCATTGGCTTTGGCCCCAGTTCTGGTTTTTATTTGCAAGACAGACTATAATGTGGTCAAAGTCCTCTTTAGCTAGACCTGATTGTATCCATTGATTCTGCAAGTCCCCAAGCCACTGCTCGTTCACCAGGAACCTATCAAGATGGCTCATAGCTTGTAGGGAGGGTAAATACCGGGTAAACATTCTTCCTGACATCCGGAGATCAGATAGTTCCATCTTAGTAGACTCTCTAAATTGACGCATCTCTTGAGCGATAGAATGAAGAGCCGTGCCTTTTTTCCCCATGGTTCTAAGATTGCATTGAAGTCCCCCATGAGGCACCATTTCTCTTGGTCCATTCCCAGTTTACACTCTATAAGTTCATGCCATTGTAATTGCTTCAGTGACCTATCATTTGGTCCATAGATATTGACCATATTATTGTAGATTTGGGACCTGTGAGTTTGGGATCATCATCACTATCGGGGATAGCCATGTCTTAACCTCTCGACATACCTGCACATATAAGGGATAGTGGCAAAATTAATGTTTTATGGTTCCGTGAGCATTTAAACATAGGGAGCATGGGGTATCCTATGATTTTGGTATAATTTGTCGTCATTGGAGGGTTGCTTAGGTTGGCAAGGAATCCTGCAAAAGTTTTCAAACAAAAATAATTATCTTTCTCGGCACCAGTTTGTTCCGTATACCAGACAGGATTCCTGTTTGTTGCTGAGTGTATGTTGATTGTTTCTCTACAATGATCTTTTGATAGGCTCCTTACACAATGTAAGTCCCCGCCATGTTATCATCAACGTAATAACAGTCTTGTCCTTAGCCACTAATGGTGTTGTCCGACTAAAAACAAATCAGATCATCCAGGTCAGAAAACTCAACACCTCTAAGTGCTCTAGCTCCAGCTCCATGACCATGTCCAAGTGACTGTGTCCCAGTATCCAAGATCAAATATGTAAGCTTCCGAATTCATAGCAACTTTGAATAATCTACGATACCTATCAACTGCCTTCCATCTATCAAAAACCTTACTCCTACACCACTACCCACCTTCAGCCTAATATACTGTCTGAACCAATTTGTGTTTGTGGTGTCTTGAATTATTCTCCACCAGTTAGACTCATATGTACTCCCTCTTCTTCTGCCCATTACTCTACTTCCTGATGTAGTACGCCTTTTAAGCTCTCTGAATTCCCCTACAGTTATTAGCACTACCTGTGATCCATATTTAAATCATAGCATATCCATAGATAAGTTTTTCTCTCCCGAGAGTATCCTTGTACCCCATTTCCCAACCATGGTTACATTGAAACTAACCTGGCAATGTACCCCCAGACCACCCCTGTCCACTGGTGTAGATATATTCTTCCATGAGATCCATTATATTCTCTTTTGTCCATGTTCACTGTTACAGAATAGGGATCTTTAATGGAAATTAATCTTCTTAATGACTGTCTCGAGGGCTGTTGAGAAAGCAAAAAAGTGAGAGGGTAATGATGCTAACACCGAGTTTATAAACACCAATTTACCACCCGGGGATAGGTACTTGTGGTCCTAGAGATTGGTTTCCATGTTGCTATTTTTGATGGATTGGCCCCCACAAGAAGCCTGGTTATCCAAAGGACAGGGAGCCTGTACCACATCCCATGTAAGCTGGCCATGTCTTCAACTAGTTCCTGGTTGATCTGGATGCCTATCAGTCTACTTTTTGTGTAGTTAATCCTTAGACCATAAGCCATCCCAAAGTTTTTCAAAATAGCTTTGAAGATGATGATTGTGCTTCAGCTTGCCTGACCCATCATCAAAGTATCATCAGCAAAGTGTAAATGAGTGAGCTTCACCTTTTCTTTACCAATTTCCTGCCCCTTGAACATTTGAAGTTAATGGCCTTATTGATCAGCATCAAGAAACCTTCATCAGTAACGACAAAGAGAAAGAGAGAAAGGGGATCTCCCTGCCTCAAGCCCCTTTTTGGGAAGAACTCTGCAGTTGCACTTCCATTCAGGAGCACCGAAGTAGAGGCAGACTGTAACAGTTCTCTTATCCACCAAATCCAACAAGGGGGAATTCCCATTGTTGCCATTACATCAAACAGGTCTAGCTAATTAATAGTATCAAAGGCTTAATCAAAATCTACCTTAAATATGATGACTTGATTTCTTAGCTACTTAACTAATCCACTGCTTCGTGTATTCAAAGACATTCTACATACCTTTGAGCTGATGTCAGGTCTACGCATCAACTTCATTAAGTGAAGCCTAATTGGTCTAAACATACCTGCAGAAACAGCTCAGGAAATGGCAACTTACCTTGGCTGTAAAGTTGGAAATATTCCTTTCAAGTACCTAGGACTTCTTGTTGGATCAAATGCTAGGAAACAGAGTACATGGCATCCTGTAATAGATAAATTCTCAATCACTTTATGTACATGTGACTGCAAATACCTATCTGCTAGAGGGAAACTAACTCTGCTCAACTTGGTGTCGGCATCTCTGCCCTCTCATTTCTTTGGCTACTACCTTGCTCCTTCCTCTGTGATCAACTTTTCTTGCAATCGAAAGGGCCTTGACACTTCCTTGTTTGTTCACTATGCTTTTTAGTCCCTCAGTAGTGCAGTCCATGGGGAAGTTAGATAGAAAGAAATTTGGCTGAATATTCAGCTCAACTTCTCGCCACTCTTTTGGGACTACCCTTGGCCCAAGGCGCTCACGGACTGCCCGGCGCTGCACTATGTCCACCCACCTTGTAGCCTTGTGTATCTCGTTGTTTTTGGTTGTTTGCTAGTAGCAGGGGCATCTTACCTGCCCTTATGGCAACTCTTCTCATCCTCTTTAGTTGCTGAGATGGTATAGATCACGTGTTCATCTTAGGAAAGGAACAAAAGCTAGGTTTACAAAGGAGATAAGTTGAGAACATAAAGGAGATGTAAGAGAAATGAGGGAGTGAGGGAGTGAGGGAGTGTAAAAGAGGTCAGATTTTGGCTCCCGGGGCACGTGAGGGAACCACAGGGAGGGAACGGCAAGAAGGGAAAGGGGGCCGCTATTCACCTGCGGTTTTCTCGGCTAGATTAATCGAAGAAGGTGATGAATAGTAACAATTTAACTATTCACTCAAGGCGCTAGAGTTCAGAGAGAATTTTCAAAAGCCATTCTTATTGTTCTTTCCTTATGTTTGTAATTGTTTGACAAACTTTTGTTTCAATTCTAAAAGCTTGACTTGAAGTTGAGAAACAATAGCCAAGATCTTTTGGTTGAATTATCACTAAATGCTATAATATTATAGGTTTATTTCAGTCTTGTGATGATTTCTTTAATATCAATGCATCCTACTATATTTAGGCATGAGATCAAGAGATGATTACCTGTGTATTTAAGATAGTATTGTTATTACTCAAGAGACATTAACAATTAGTTTTGAAAATCCGATTGTTAATTACTTCAAAGACCCAAATTAAGTTAAAGAATATTCAACCCATGAACAATTGGTGGTGAAATCTATCTCATAGAGCCTTCTCAAATTTATTTATCCCATAGTTTGCTTTCAAAAGACCAAAAATATACTTTCTTTTCCTCCTTGCTTTATGTACTCATTTGGATAAATAAAATCACTATCTTGATTATTCATTCAAATAGCTTGAAACTCACTAATCTTGATACTTATCAACACACAATCTCGTGGGACGATAATTCAATCATTACTTTATTACTTACTCGATTTGGGCACTTGCAATATTTTGCTAACAATTATACCTTCTGGGAAAAACAGTTCTAACCAATTCAATGTTTAGTAGTGATGACTCGACAGTCTTGATCGTATAAAGCTCATCTTGTCTTGCCCCTTTGCATATTTAAAAACACTTTTTGAGTATGCATACACGTTGTATATCAAAATGAACAGAGAGACCTTGCTCATACAACTTCGATCCCTAAATAAAATTTCTATTGAAATCGGGTATGTATAGGTAGTTCTATGTAAAGAACATTCCGATGAAAAATCTGAGTTTTGCCTCTACCACTGCTTTTGCTAAAATCCTTGTTCCATTCCCAAACCTCATTCTCCTTTAGTAAGCCTCTCGACGTTAACCATCGTTTGCAAAGACATGTTTACATGAATTGATCCCCCGAAATCAACTATTCAAGGTGATGAATCATTATCGGCAATGCACACTCTTGACCTAGTGAATCAAATTCACCTTTTTTTGTGGTATTATCCTATGATGGCACCGATCTCATTGGTTGGATTGATTTCCTTAGACAATATTATTTCATCATGGTCGATTCTCATGGTCATGGAAGGTTTGAATATTGAGTTTGACATTGTGTTGAATATGTATGAAAAGATAAAAAAAAATGCATATGCCTTAAACTCAAACATAAAAAAATAAAATAAACGAATAGGGCTTGCTCATCAAGAGGTAATGCATGATGTAAGTGCAATCTAATATGTGTCATGATCAGATGACTTTAACCATGAACTAAGTGTGTTGTTGGGGTCAATTAATGATCCACTAATCAAATAGAGATAATTCTGATTAGTTTGAGTCTCAAATTAACACATGCATCTAAAATATTATCATGCTTTCAAGATGCATCAATCATCATAATTTTTCTCAAGACTAGGGTAACAATTTAGCCTAGCCCTCATAAGTGTAACCTACTATTTTAGATCCTAAGACTTCCTCTTGAAGGTGCCGCTGAACGGTCGGTCAAATCCAAGATCCAACTCTGGCTCCTATCCTGAACGGAAATCAACCATGGTATTTCCCTAAGCGAGTTATACATCATCCGTTAGGTGGTCAACACAGTAGACAACTCAAGGCACTCCTCAATCTCACGGTGTTAACCAATAGTTTAAACCATGGGCCAAATTGCCATAAAGTCCGCTCTCACTCATTATTCTACAATACATCATTCAAGGAATTTAAAACCCTTTAAATTCTCCCCCTTCCCAGAGTTAAAGTTTCATGAAAAATTTAAGTCTAATGAGAATAATCCACGGCCTAAGTAGATTCAAATGTGAACTTCCTATGTCCAACTCTTAAACTTAAGTCACATTATGGCGTATAGATGTTGGCTTAGCATAGAAATCTCAATTTATACCTATTCATTTAAAGTTACAAATAGTAATTAACTAAATGAACTCTTAATTATTATCTTAAATAAACAAGTAATTAAATTTGAAGTCCAACCTAAATTAATCTTGAGCCAATGTATAAATTTATTCCTTCATCTCTACTTTATTCTGAATTAACTAAATGAATTCGCATGAATGCATACATACGGGCAGTAGCTAGTGGGCTTTCTATTTGTACATGACACGAAATCACATATTCAATTATTTTTTATATTTGTATTTAAAGTTTATGCATTTTGTATCTTTTCATTCATATTCAGCACCATATCAAACTCAATATTCAAACCTTTCCTGGCCACTCAAATCAACGATGACGATACAATAAGATTGTCCAATGAAATCAATCCTAGCAATGAGATTGGTGCCATCAAGGGGATAACACCGCACCAAAAATTGTTCGAGATATACGAATGGGCTTGCCAACATGGTATTTATATGATTAAGATCGTCGAGTCACCACTACTAAACTCTGAAATATTTAGAACAATTGATCCAACACCCAAAATTCATAAGACCACGGTTGGGGACAATGAAATATATATTTGGCACTTGCATTTGGGCCACATCAATGTAGACCGAGTCCACAGACTCACCATGAATGTGATTCTTAAATATCTAATAGTTAGGTTGATGCCAGTCTCTGAGTCATGACTAGAAGGCTAGATGACTAAACTCCCCTTTTTATGGAAGGTTGAATGAGCCAAGAAACCACTAGAACTCATGCATACTAATGTGTTCGAGCCTTTAAATGTTGAGGCACGAAGCAGTTATCCTCATTTTCATCTTCGATTATTCTAGATATATGTACATCTGCCTAATGCATCAAAATTTTGAAACTTTTGAAAAGTTTAAAGAACTTCATGCAGAAGTTGAAAAGCAATTAGGTAAGTCCTTTGTAGAACATGGATTTTTTTTGAAACTAACCACACCGGACACTCAACAAAATGGGGTTGCCAATAGGACAAATAAAACATTCAATGAAACGGTTCATTGCATGTTGAGTTACTTTGGTTTGCCTAAATCATCCTTGGGCGTATGCAGTACAAACAACAACATATATCTTAAACTGCGTTAAATCTAAATTTGAGATATGAAATGGACAAAAAAACTAATTTGCGCCATTTTTGCATTTGAGGATGTCCAACACGTGCTAAAGCCAGGCATTGGGAAGTCAGAACCTAGAACTTAAGTTTGCATATTTGTAGGATATCCCAACAAAACTAGAGGAAGCACATTTTATAGTCGTACGGATAATAAAAAAAAATGTGTCAACAAATACTATGTTACTTGACCATAGTTTCATGATTGATCATAAGCCTCGAAGTAAAGTATTATTTGAAGTGCACGATCCTGATGAGATCGAACTCAATCATGAACTGACCCTTGATGAGAATCAAGAAAAGAAAACTACACTTGTTTATGTGCCTCTTCATCGCAGTGGGAGGGTTATTAGATAGCCTGAATGCTATGGACTACTTGGTAAAGCACATGATGAAAATCAAGAAGAAAGAGAAGACCATTAAACTTTAGAAGTTCAATGAATGACCCTGATAAGTAGAAATGGCATGATGCCATGAACTAAGAGATATAATCTATGTATTCTAACTCAATATGGATTCTAGTAGACCCTTGAAAGGATGTGACTTTTATTTGATACAAATGGATCTACAAAAATAAGAAGGGAGTGGATGGAAAGGTAGAAACCTTCAATGCTAGGCTAGTTGCCAACGATTATACACAAGGAGAAGGACTTGACTATGAAGAGACTTTTACCCGGTGGCTATGCTAAAGTCTATTCACATACTCATATATATAGATGCATGTTTTGACTATGAAATATGGAAAATGGATGTGAAGATGGCTTTTTTGAATGACCATATTGAGCAGTCAATATATATGTCTCAACCAGAAGGGTTCATCGCCAATGGAGATGCCCCAAAAGCCTGCAAGTTGCAAAGACCCATATATGGATTGAGCTAATTTCTAGATCTTGGAACACAAGATTTGATGAGACTATCAAGTCTGATGGTTTTCATCTGAGTGATGATGAACCATGAGTATTGATGCAATCTAAGATGCACACCATGGAGTTAGATTTTCCTAAGGCCCTTAGACGCTCTCTGAGGGGCCAACGACAAGATTTAGAGCCAAGAGATTCAAAAAAGCCCTCAACGGGCTTATTCGTACACATTGGGCATATACAAGGATGATTGAAAGAGACCGAAATCTTCCAAATCTAGTCCAAATCCTCATGGCTAAGAAAATTTTAAGTGTGAACACATGCATGGCCATGCAGGTTTGTGAACAAAACATGGATTGTGTGAACATACCCTCAAACTCGTGCCCTACAAAGCTTTGGATAAAGCCATTTGGTCAAAAGTTCATTTACACCATTCAACCATAATTTAAGGTGTCCACTTCGGTCAAAGAGTCCAAAGGTCATGGTCCACCATATTGAAGACATGGAGATTGGAAGGGCATGGTCAAACTTTGGTCCAAGACAAAGGAGTTAGAAGGGTTCTCAAGGCTTGGCCAATTTAATGAAGGGTTGTTTGAAGGCCACGGTCAAAGCGGCATTAAAGGAGGTTGACCAAGACTTTTTATTTACTGGATTTGTAGAACGCCATGGTCAAACTTAGTTTGTTAGTTTTTTCTTTATTCAAGTTTGATTTGAGAGGTTGTGCGCTCCTTGTTTTTATGAAAACTCTTTAGAACTTATCAAGATTTCTTTGTGTCATTTTCGAATTAGCTTATCAAGTTTATACTTGTGGTGCTATTTGATTAACTTATCAAGTTTCTTGTGGTATTCTTTCAAAATCAAAATTTATCAAACTTTCTTGTGGCATTTTCTAGGTAACTTATCGAGTTCATACTCATAGTGTTTCTAGTCAACTTATCAAGGGCTTTTGTGGCATTTCTTATCTTTGTAGTTCTTGGTTAGTTGAGACAAGTTCTCTTCAGGTTAAGGCTGAAATAAACTCATTGTTTGATATTGGGTTTGAATTACAAATCATTTGTATTGAGTTTTGTTACATTTGTTGGAGATGTTCATATAATTTGGTATCAGAGCTCAGATTAGGGCGAGCTTGCCAATATTTGATGTTATTGGTTGTCGACTCTCTTATAGCCGCGTTATCAATATCTCATTGATAGTTTATCTTTCTATTTCATTGTATTCCGAGCTGAATTTTCCAAAAGAAAAAGAAGAGTCAATAAAAAAAGGAACACTGGCCAAATGAGAGAGAGAGAGAGAGAGAGAGAGAGAGAGAGAGAGAGAGAGAGAGAGAGAGAGAGAGAGAGAGAGAGAGAG
>JAOWBN010120129.1:0-19311 GCA_028565015.1 Pinguicula moranensis
CCGTTTTGCGACCCAGGTGGGTATCGATCCGTGGACCTCACATTTTGTGAAGTGTAGTTCTCACCACTTGAGCTACCTGGGCTTGATTCCTAAACCCTAACCCCTAAAAAATTTATATAAACTATAACATTTATATAAAAAATATAACCCATGGACACATAAGTTGACACATTAATTGACACATATTCTTGGTCCGTAGGGTTTAGGGTTTGGATTTTAAGGTTTAGATATTTAGATTTTTAGGTCGTAGGGTATAAATTCTAGGGTTTAGGGCTTACGGTTTAGGATTTTTAGGGTTTTATGGTTTACGACTCTAAACCCTAAAACCTACTAACCCTAAGCCCAAAAATCCAAAAAATCCTAAATTATAAACCCTAAACTCTAAAATTTATACTCAACGACCTAAAAATCTAAATATCTAAATCCTAAACCCTACGGACCTTAAACTTAGATTTTACAGGAATATGTGTCAATTAATGTGTCAACTTATGTGTACAGGGATCATTCCCCTATATATATATATATATATATATAGAATGGTTCCGTTGACATGATTTGTGACACAAATCGTGACACAGTTTTCTTAAAAGTATATATTTAGAATTCGTAGGGTTTAGGGTTTGGAGTTTTAGGGTTTAGATTTTTAGATATTTAGGTCTTAAGATTTATATTTTTGAATTTAGGGCTTAGGGTTTAGGTTTTTTTTAGGGTTATAGTTTTTAGAGTTTGGGATTTTTAAGTTTTAGGGTTTAGGATTATAAATCCTAAAAAAACCCTAAACCCTAAGTCCTAAATCCAAAAATATAAATCCTAAGACCTAAATATATACAAATCTAAACCCTAAACTCCAAACCCTAAACCCTACGAATCCTAAATATAGACTTTTAAAAAACCGTGTCACAATTTGTGTTACAAATAATGTCAACGGTACCGTCCTCTCTATATATATAGGGATAGAATCCCTGGACACATAAGTTGACACATTAATTGACACATATTCCTTAAAAATCTAAGTTTAGGGTCCGTAGGATTTGGGGTTTAGGGTTTAGATATTTAGATTCTTAGGTCATAAGGTATAAATTTTAGGGTTTAGGACTTACGGTTTAGGATTTTTAGGGTTTACGACTCTAAACCCTAAAACCTACTAATTCTAAGTCCAAAAACCCTAAAAATCCTAAATTGTAAACCCCAAACCCTAAAATTTATATCCTACGACCTAAAAATCTAAATATCTATACCCTAAACCCCAAACCCTAAACCCTATGGACCCTAAACATAAATTTTTAAGGAATATGTTTCAATTAATGTGTCAACTTATGTGTCCAGGGATCCTTCCCCATATATATATATATATGGAGACGGTTCCGTTGACATGATTTGTAATACAAATCATAACACAGTTTCCTTAAAAGTCTATGTTTAGGGTCCGTAGGGTTTAGGATTTAGAGTTTAGGGTTTAGATTTTTAGATATTTAAGTCTTAGGATTTATATTTTTGGATTTAGGGCTTAGGGTTTAGGTTTTTTTTTAGGGTTTAGGATTTTTAAGTTTTAGGGTTTAGGGTTATAAACCCTAAAAAACCCTAAATCCTAAGCCCTAAATCCAAAAATATAAATCCTAAGACCAAAATATCTAAAAATCTAAACTTTAAACTCCAAACCCTAAACCCTACGAACCCTAAATATAGACCTTTAAGGAAACTGTGTCACGATTTGCGTCACAAATAATGTCAATGGAACCGTTCCCCTATATATATATATATATGTGTGTGTGTGTGTGTGTGTGTGTGTGTGTGTCTGTATGTGTGTGTGTGTGTGTGTTTGTGTGTCTACGTGAGAATGATCTCTTCATTTTTTCCCATGAACTGCATTAGAGCAACATCGAGCTCTCTGTGATGGGTATGATGTAGAAACTTTATGCTCGACCCATATGGTAGACTTCAGTAAAACTCTGCGGGCCAATTTGGTAGAATTACAAGCGGAGGATAAACGTTGTATTACAAGAGTTATACATATAAATATTGTTCGGTAGCCATTTTTTTCTCGGGTCAAGGGATTGTAATCCTGCGACCCGGAATTGTAAGCGAGATTTCTTCCAATTTTTAATCCGGACAAAAGTGTCTGGATTAAAAATTGACCGCGCAATCTTGCCAAGCAGAAATAATCTTTTCCCTCTATATGTCGCCTAAACTACAGGGCATGCTATCATATAAATAGCAGTTCTTTAATACTATTTCTCATTTATCGGGCATTCCACCAGTTTCCAAAACCCTAACCAGATTCGAGCACTCTCATCCACCGTCCTTACGCTCCAATTGTCGTCCAAATCCACATTTTCGGTAAGTCTTCCTCACCCACTTAGCCTCGTTTTTGCTTTTGGTGATCTTACACACTTTCTGTATCGACGGAGTCCTCTCCTAACTCGAACACGTCAATAAATCACTCGGGTCTAGGGTTTAGAAGGAATTCATCAAAAAATTGCTCAAAATAGTGTCGTAGTCAACCAATTTCTTAGGTTAGCTATGTATATCTTTGGTTTTTGACGTTCTGCATGTTGAACAAATTTTCATGATGTTCATTTTCATTTGATCAATGTTCCTCTTTTTCTGTGTGTTTGTTCATTGATTAAGCATTACTTGCTGAATGTTACACTTATGCTTTGAATTTTAAACATTCGTGTCATGGACCGTATAAAATTCATTGCATTCTTCAATGTTGTGAAGGTTATTCTGTTGGTACTTGTGGGGTTGTTGCTGCAACAAGAATATACGAGGGATCAACGTAAACATAAGCGAAATGGAACGCCTAAATACTTTATTTTAGATAAGATATCTGAACAGATGGCATTCCTAGAAAGGCTCACTAATGGGAACAATAGATATTGTTTCCACAACCTACGGATGCACAAGCTAGCCTTAACAGAACTGTATCGGGTGTTAAGGGACGAAGGTGTCCTAAAGGATGATCATTATATGTTGGTTCAAGAAAATACAGCATTTTCCTGTGTACTCTAGCACACCATCAGAATAATCGAACCGTCCAAATAGATTTTCAGAGGAGTGTTTAAGCAATCAACGCAACATTCCATGAGGTGCTAAGCACAATGATCAAACTGAAGGATAGGTTTATTGCAATACCTACACGTGTTGATACTGAGTGGACTGATAGATGCTGCAGCAGTTTCAGGTAACAGATACTGCGTTGGTAAGGAGTAGTATGCAGTTAATTGTCTGTTGTATGTTAAAGTACTTTTTTTGTGTGTTTAGGGATGCTCGGGTGCTTTAGATAGCACTTATATTCCAATACAAGCACCTGCATAAAACCAGCCACGTTACAAGACCAGGAAAGGTACTATCCCAACCAACGTCCTAGGTGTTTGAAACATTAAAGGTAGGTTTGTATACATGTTCGTTGGTTGGGAAAGTTCGGTTGCGAATGCCCGGGTCTTGCATGATGCATTAAGTCGACCAACATGGGTTAAGGTTCCGAAGGGTCAGTTCTACAAATAGCACTTTCATATAAGCACATGCTTTTGCATACTAATACAACGACAAACTGAAACGTTTGCATATTGCAGGGGCTTACTACATGTGCGATAGTGGTCATATGAATTGTGATGGATTCCTCACACCATATAGATCTACTAGGTACCATTTAAAAGAATGGGGTCTTGGAAATAGGAGACCGCAGAACCCGCAAGAGATATTTAATATGAGGCATGCATCAACGAGGAACATTATAGAGCAGACTTTTGGTATATTGAAGAATAGGTTTGCGGTCTTATGCAGTCCCACATTCTTCCCGTTGAAGAAAAAAACACGAATAATGCTAGCATGCTCATTGTTGCACAACATCATTATGGATACAACAACAAATCATCCTCTTTTGGTAAGTAGTCTGCCAATGGATGACACGCCATCTGCTTCTATCGACGACTACAAATAGTTCATCCAGATGCCTCATTCGTCACCACAGTAGACTCAAAAATTTGACTCTATGGCAGAAAATATGTGGCAAAATACATGGAAGCGCATTTCACGGAAGTGCCTCTCTAGTTTTCAGCTTTGCTGCATGTGCATTTCATTTATGACATTACCGTGTGTTGTTACTCTATCGATGCTTGACTGTTGCTACTATCTTGCTCATTTGGCTGTTCCACTCATGATATTCATCGGTTGTTACACATCGTTCGTTGTTGTGGTTAGCTATGGTTTTGTCTACATTGCAACATTCGTATTATTGTGTGCTCTACAACTGTGTAATCCTCGTATTTGAATATTCTCGAACAGGATGAAGACTACGGAACACAATAGAAAAGATAGGTTTGACCAGCGAGAAGAACCTGAGATTCGAGTGACACCCCTAGACCACGGAGAAATTCAAAGGTCAAAAAGTTGTTCATGAGCTGAGCAAGATGCTCTGCCGATAGGAAAGGATGACCAAATTCACCCTATCAGAATCTTTACTTAATGTGAGGATTAGAGAACTCGTCAAGGGCAACAAAGTTCAAGAACGGAATATAGAAAACAAGCTCCATTTGTTGAGGAACCAATGATGCATTCTGAGTGACTTCATGTCTTATAGCGGTAATGCCATTGACCCTGAACCCCACACTGCAGTTGTGGACAATGATGACCTATGGACCGAGATGTTGAATGTACATTATGTATTACAATACAAACACTCGACATATTTCAACTGCATTGTAATACTTCATTTCTTTATGCATTAGGTGAAGCCAAGATTCGCCATGCTGAAGGGAAAGAACTTTCGCCTGTATGACGATTGGTTCGAGATCTTCGGGAAGTATAGGGCACAGGGCAGTATGTGTGAGGAACACTCAATGGCTGCATCTGAGATGAAATGCCTAATAGACTATTATGTGTCTTGCGATGAAAATGATTTTGAGCTTGCCAACTTTGCTACTCATTCCACATAAAAGTGTACAGAAGCATTTGAGAAGGCTTCCTCGCCGGTGCCGGTTGGTATGGAATGTAGTGTAGAATCTGCCAGGAAGCAGAAGGTTGTTAAACTGGTTGCCCAAAGACTTTCTTGAACGAAAAAATATTTTTCTTAGGGGTCCTGCTGGATAAGACTGCTAGTGTCCTGAATCCAATGTGTCTAAGGCGTCACTCATCTTACATGCCCTGGAGGGCTTTCCGGACCTCGACTACGTTCAAAAGAGGCATATTGTTAAGCATCTATTGAATGACCCGGTTGAGTTTGTGCTATGGAAATTCCAAGGGTGATAAATGAGGGAGCAATAGCTGGACGCCATGTTGGCGGAGAAGTTTGGTATTTTTTAGTCTATGACTCACCAGATAATTGATTAACCGACTTTATACCTAATAAATGCATACTATTCGAGTTTAATTTGGCTCAATAAGGATGGTGGGACATGTCTTTTAAACCTATTTTCCTTTCTTTTCCAGAAACAGTTCATAAATTGCTCTTTGAGACAAAAGGAAGAGAAACAACCCCAAGAGCAGAGGTTTAACCTCAATTATCCTAAGTATGACACTAGCTCCTGATCAAAGGACCATGCAAGGTGATACATATACACATCTGTGCGCAACATTTGGTAGGCGGACAAATGTACCCCTGAACTGTACATGAAGCTTCCACAAGAAGCTACCGAAGTAGTATAAAAGCCAGAAACCAACACAAAGAACATAGAGAGAGATTGTTCAAGAAAAGAGGGTTTTGGGTCAACATTCTAAAGCTCTTGCAAAAAGAAAACTGATCCGATTCTCTTTTTACCTTGTGATAAACTCAATATTGTGTGTTAGTAGAATAGCTCATGCCTTAAGCATAAACTAAACAGTTAAATCCAGGGGAGCAATGTAACCCTTGAAGAAATCGAGGAGATTATAGAATGTTTACCATGTTTTATTTGTCTTTATGGTTTTTGATCTTGATGTTCTTCATTCGCATCTTATATCTGATCAACGTGAGTAGAAGCTAAGCGTAATGGGAGGTCGAGAGACACAAGTTATGCTGGCATAGTAAGGTCCACATCGGTTGCTATAGCATGAAAATGCCTATAGAATAGGTGCTACCGTGTGTCGTGTGAGGATTACTTGAATGTCTCTGGTTTATTTGTATGTGACATTGAGACATGCTCATCTATAAACCAGAGAAGGACGCTTACAGCTTGAGAGAGATAAGAGTCTAGAATAGGTGAATCCGGTAGGCACGATACGATAAATAATCCATGACTAATCAGATTATAATTCTACCCGAGGGACTTAAGTGGTGAAGTTGCGATTCCCCTTGATATTTCAAACCTCTGTACTAGATCTATCTTCATTCCACTACATTTTAATCATCTTTGTTCATTGCCTGATCCCTAGTTTCGACTAGAGTAGTATCAACATCAATTTAGTTTTATTCTTTTCAAGTTGCACGAAACTTGCGAATGTTAGTGATTGTTTATCCCAATCCCAGAGGTTCGACATTGTTATCATCACTTTATTACTTATACAACATGTACACTTGCACCTAAAAGTGCATAACGTATGTGTGCATAAGTTTTTGGCGCCGTTCCCGGGGATTGGCAGTTTAAACTAAATTAATGCCAAGCCAGTTTTAGCTAGATTGAACTTTAATTTCTTGTAGTTTTAATTTTTGGAACTCTATTTGCAGGCATTGTATGAATCCGTTGGGGAGTGACTCTTCTGGTGAAGAGTTTGATTCAGAAATTGAAACAACTTTTCAAGCTAGAATGAAAGCACAACAACGAGTAAGGGATATAATGTAATGCCCGTAAGACGAAGACAAAGAACAGAGGAATGTCGTCATGGTACAAGATGAAGATGATATTCCTATGGAAGATTTTGCTCTGCCTCGTACAGATGAAGCAGTTCCATCCATTAGGAGACCAACAATTCAGGCAAACAAGTTCGAATTAAAACCTTCCACTATTCATCTACTGATGCAACATTCCACCTATGGGAGAGGAGCCATAAAAGATCCAAATTTACACCTAAGTGCTTTTGTGGAGATATGTGACATTCTTAAGTATGCAGGAGTGGCTTCAAACACTATCAAATTAAGGTTGTTCCCATTCTCACTCAGAGGCAAAGCAAAAAGATGGTTGCAAGCGTTACCTCCATACTCAATACACACTTGGGAAGACTTTAGGAAGCAATTTCTTATTCAATTCTTTCCACCCTCCCTGACAGCAAGATTATTAAGTGAAATTACATTATTCAAACGACATGGAGACTCTATATGAATCCTGGGAGAGATTTAAGGAATTATTGAGGAGTTGTCCAAGCCATGGGCTTCAACGATGGAGGCAAATCCAAGGCTTCCATGACGGAGACAAATCCAAGCATTTTAGGATAGGCTGAATAATACCACCAGTAGAGAAATAGATGCAGCAACCAATGGAACATTGATGAAAAAATCATGCAATGAAACTTATACACTCTTAGAAACCATGGCGCATAGCTGTTACAGATGGCACATTGAGAGAGAAAGTAACAAAAGAATTGGAGGAAAATATGGAGTCGAAATGGAGCTCCAAGTCTGGTAATGGTAGTTCAACCATTAACTTATGAGATATTTGGAGGACCACACCATAGAGATTAGTGTCAGTAGCTATCATCAATGGATAACATTCCCATAGAACAACTGAATTGTATCAAATCAGCCAAGATATCAAAACTGCAACCCACGAAAAATTGATCATCCTAATTTTTCATGGAGCAACAATTAACATGTGCTTGAATCCTCCATGACAGATGCCATTTCAAGGACCAAGGCCTTTCCAAGGTCAAAAACAGGTGCAAAGGGCCAAAAAGGAACCTGCAACATAAGCATATGACCTCAAATGATCTGATCACTCAAGTGGCATTGACTACAAAGAACAACCAAAACCTTCAAGATTTAGTGGCACAATTGGCCACCGCATCACAGGGATTTATGAAAGAAACAAGGGCTAGTTTCAAGGATCAAACAGTAGCTGTGAAGAATCTAAAACTCAGGTGGGACAATTAGCAAAGCAGTTAGCAGAGGAATCCCCTGTAACATTTGCCAAGCAACACTTAAGCGAATCCTAAGGAGCAATGTAAAGCTATAACCTTGAGAAGTGGGAAAGAGGTGGAAATTATATCCAAGGATACCACGCCGATAAAAAGTGAAGAGGCCACAAAGTCTGAAGAAATTAAACCTCAAAAAGAGGAAGAACAAAAAGTCTCAATTCCATTCCCACATATATTAAAACAAGGCAAACTGGAGAAGCAGTTCCAAAAGTTTATAGATGTTTTTAAGAAACTACATATTAACATGCTATTTGTAGAAGCCTTGGAGCAGATGCCATGCTATGTAAAGTTCATGAAGGATATTTTATCGAACAAGAGGAGATTCAAAGATTGTGGCCCTCACAGAGGAGTGTAGTGCTATCCTCTCAAAAAAATTGCCACCGAAGCTAAAAGATCCAAGGAGTTTTACTATTCCTTGCTCTACTGGAAATTCTACATTTGCTAGAGCTTTGTGTGATCTAGGTGCAAACATTAATCTTATGCCTTTGTCTATTTTTCAGAAGTTGGGATTAGGTAAAGTCAGGCCCACCACAATCTCCCTACATTTGGCAGATAGATCCACCAAGCACCCCAGAGGAATCATTGAAGATGTCCTTATCAAAGTGGATAAATTTATTTTCCCAGCTGATTTCATTATTCTCGATATGGAAGAAGATAAAGATATCCCCATTATTCTGGGAAGGCCTTTTCTAATAACAGGAGATGCACTCATTGACGTCCAAAGAGGAGAGCTAAATCTCAAAGTCCAAGAGGAAGGGTTAAATTTAATGTGTTTAGGGCAATGAAGCAACATGACCACATGGAAGATTGCTTGAGTGTAGAGGCTTCTGAACAATTCAGCCAACCTGACTATGCATACCACCGGATGATCTGAAAAAAAGTTTAGTCAGTTCTGACCCACTCATCCTAGAAGATCCAGGAGTTAAAGAATGCACCAACTGGTTGAATGCTAATGCAGGTCAAGGAAAAGCTCATTTTGAAAATTTGGGAGAATGCCTCACATCTCAGAGCACTTCAATCAAACAACCACCTATTTTGAAACTCAAACCATTGTCTACATATTTAAAGTATGCATTTTTTAGCATGATGAAGCCTTTCCAGTGATCTTTTCAAGTTATCTTTCACCTCAACAAGAATACAATCTGTTGCGTGTGCTCAAAGATCACAAGTGTTCCATAGACTGGACCTTGGTAGATATAAAAGGAATTAGTCCATCTATGTGCATGCACAGAATATTGTTAGAAGAAGGAAGCAAACCAGTCATAGCTTCCCAAAGAAGACTGAACCCAATTATGATAGAGGTAGTTAAGAAGGAGAACTTGAAATGGTTGAATGCTGGAGTTGTGTACCCTATCTCGGACAGCAGCTGGATCAGTCCAGTACAGTGCGTTCTAAAGAAAAGAGGGATGACAGTGGAGGTTAATGATCAGAATGAACTTATTTTCAAGCGTACAGTCAGTGGATGGAGAATCTGTATGGATTACAAAACACTAAACAATGCCACAGGAAAGGATCATTACTCCTTACCATTTATTGATCATATATTTTATCGTTTAGCAGGCCATAAGTTCTACTGTTGTCTGGATGGCTACTCTGGATACAATCAAATTTGCATAGCACCTGAAGACCAGGAGAAGACTACCTTTACTTGCCCTATGGAACATTTACATTGCGCATAATGCCATTTGTACTTTGCAATGCTCCAGCTACCTTTAAAAGGTGCATGAACTCTATTTTCTCTTACATGGTGGAGTGCATCATGGAAGTCTTCATGGATGACTTCTATGTGGTGGGAACATCATTTGAAGGATGTCTAAAAAATTTACAATTGGTGCTGACAAGATGTGAACTCTCTAATTTGGTACTCAACTGGGAAAATGCAACTTCATGGTACAAGGAGGAATTGTGCTGTGATACAAGGTGTCAAGTTTGGGGATAGAAGTTGATAGAGCAAAAATAGAAGCCATTGCCAAAATGTCATCACCAACTTCCGTCAAAGAAATTAGAAGCTTCTTGGGCTATGCAACTTTTTACAGAAGATTTATTAAAGATTTTTCACACATCACAAGACCACTATGCAAGCTGCTTGAAAAAGATCCAAAGTTTGAGTTTGAATATAATTGTTTAATGGCATTCATTTTCTTGATAAGTTCACCACGACACCTATCATTGATACACCTGATTGGAGTAAACCATTTGTGATGCAAGCGATTTCGTAGTAGGAGCAGTTCTTGGCCAGAGGAAAAGTAAAGTATTTCGTACAGTTTACTATGAAACTAGAACATTGAATGCATCCGAAATCAACTATGACACCATATAAAAGGAGTTGTTAGTTGTGTGTTTGCATTTAACAAATTCAGACCCTACATTTTGGGAAGTAAAGTAGTAGTGTATACTAATCATTCTGCCATTAAATATTTCATGCTGAAATAGGATGCTAAGCCAAGGTTGATCATATGGATTTTGCTCCTATAAGAGTTTGATATTGAAATCAAAGATAAGAAGGGATCTGAAAATGTAGTGGCTGATCATCTCTCACGCCTAGAAAATTTTACTGGCAGTGACATGGACAGTATACCGATCAATGATTCCTTTCAAGATGAAAGAGTGTTGGCTGTCCAAGGAGGTACAGAGACCTGGTTTGCAGATATTGTAAATTATCTTGCATGCAGGATTATTCCCTATGGATCATCATAACAATATAAGAAGAGATTTTTCTCCCAAGTAAAGTCATATTTGTGGGATGAACCTGTATTGTACAAATACTGTTCAGATCAAGTAATTTGCATATGTGTTGCAGATGAATAAATACACTCTATTTTAACTCACTGCCATGCACTGGAATGTGAGGGATACTTTGGAGGCAAAAAGACTACAGTCAAGGTACTGCAGAGTGGTTGTACTTGCCTACACTATTCAGAGATGCACAGGTGTTTGTGACCAGTGTTACAGATGCCAGAGAATTGGACAAATCTCAAAGAGGAATGAAATGCCTCAACAAAATGTGTTGGAAGTTGAGATCTTTGATGTATGGGGACTTAATTTCATGGGCCATTTCCTCTGTCTGTGGGGAAAAAGCATATATGAGTGGTAGTGGATTGTTTTTTCCAAATGGGTTGAGACAATAGCCACACCCTCTAGTGGTGCTACAGTAGTGCTGAGATTTCTGAACAAAAATATCTTTCCAATATTTGACACACCTAGATGCATTGTCAGTGATGGAGGATCACACATCTGCAACAAAGTCTTTGAAGCATTACTGAGGAAATATGGAGTTTGACATCGTACTTCATTGGTATATCACCCTTAGTCTAATGGCAATCTGAAATAACAAACAGAGAAATAAAGACAATCTTACAAAAAAACAATGAGCACATCTCGAAAAAGATTGAACTTCAAGACTCGATGATGCATTTTGGGCCTATATGACTGCCTACAAAACTCCCATTAGCATGTCTGCATATCGTCTGGTAAGTTGAAAAATTTGTCACCTACCTGTGGAGCTAGAACATAGAGCCCATTGGGCAATGCCTAATTTAAATTAGAGCATGAAGGAAACAAGAGAGAAGCGGCTATTGCAATTAAGTGAATTTGATGAGCTGAGGAATGATGCATATGGGAATGCCAAAATAAACAAAGATAAAACAAAAGCTTGGCATGATAAACACATATTCAGACGCCATTTTCAACATGGACAAAGGTAATCTTATTCAACTCCAGGCTTAAAAAATTTTTGTAGGAAAATTGAATTTCAGATGGTGTGGACCCTTTGAAATCACACAAGTATTTCCATCTAGGGCCATAGAGATTGTTCATCCAAATAAAGGTACCTTCAAAGAGAATGGATAGCGTCTCAAGCCATATGAGAAAGGTAGCAACATGTTAGAGAGGCTAAATGCCTATGCTCTCTGATGGAAGTTCAAAATATCTAGCTAAAGACAATAAAGAAGTGTTGCTTGGAAGGCAACCTACGATCTACTGTTTTGCACCACTCATGAATGTATCCTCAACCTTTCTACTTACTTAACTCAATCAACATCATATTATAAAACGTGCTTAGTTTGGAGAAGGGCAATTATAAGTCCCCCAGTGCCAATTATTTGTACTTATGTCCATTAAAAAAGTTGATTTAATTTTATACATTTTGATTATTTATCACTGGCTAATAACTCTTGGTATATCCTCCAGGGTGACCTACGGGAACATAATCACCAGAAGATTAAGCAAAAATCATACTGGAGCATGAAATACGGGAAGAGGCTCCAATTTCTCATTCACTGCCCATGATCTGCACGTCCAGTTTATGCACAATTAGCATAATGGGCGGTTAATTTCTCTTCACCCACGTTTAGCCCAATAAAGCCTACAGTAATAGCCACAAATTAAATTAGAGGCCAACTCAGGTCCCGATATAAAAACATGGTAGTTGTCCCGCCTTGAGCAGCAACTCAATTTCCGATAGCGACTAACCCTAAATGACAACATCCTCTCGGCTCCACAGTGCAGTTTGCGTTACTTCAGGCCAACCCAAGTCTTCTACGGTGCTTCGCAGTAAGTAACAACTCACTTAAACTCATTTCTCCAATGTGTTACTGAGAAGTTTGTGAATGCCATTGCAAAAGATTTCTATTATGCTACTGTGAATGTTTTGGATGTGATTCGGGAGAGGGGTTTTCCTTCTGGATGTATGCATACTATTAGGAAAGCTATTAATGATCGTTATTGGACTTAGTTCTTTAGAACTCCAATAGAGTATGCACCAAATTTGTTAACAGAATTTTATGTGAACTTGGATATCATGAATGACTCCAAAGTATAAGTTAGAGGGACTTGGGTGCCATTTAGCCTGGCATAAATAAACCAGATTCATAATCTTGTGTGTCTAAGTGAATATGAGTTCTTAAACTTCAATGGGGTATACCCTGACCAGGCTAATGTGATTGAATATAGGTTCTCAGGGAATGACCTAGAAGATGTCCACTAAGACCAAACCGATTGAATTTGTTGTGCCTCGGCTATAGTTCGTGGTACCTGCACATTATATACAGAAGCCAAGAACACAATAGCCTGTTTGGTTAGACTCCCCCTGATTAGGTTAGCCATGGGATATCTGGATGTCTTTGGTAAATGATCAGGCTCATATCGTCGTTCAGGAATGCCCTGATTGCGTCTCTGAGGAAGAGTATAAGGGTTAACCCCGTTGTGTACTGGTTAACAAGTCATATAGTTGTGCCAGTGTCCTTATGTGGCACTTGTTTATATGTACAAGAATGATGCAAGCCACCAACACTAGTGACATCAAGTTGATGCAACTGTTGTTCATCTATGCCATTGAAACTGGCCGAAGCATTGATTTGGGGAAAGTCATCTACAAAAACACTATGGAGAGTCTAACTGCCCAGGAGAAGCAACCCAACTCACTCCACTTCCCCTCATTGATCAATATGATGTGTCTGAAGCCTAGGGTAACCTTGGCTGAGGACGAGGAGTTGTTTACTCCTACTATGGATATCCCTCCTACTCTGATAAGCAAATCAGGCGCTTACTCTGATCGCTGAAGGCCTAAGACTGAAGCAACCCCAGTGAAATCTGCTTTGGGATGCATGCCCATAATTAGGAAAGCTATTAAGGATTGTTATTGGACTTAGTTCCTTAGAACTCCACCTGAGTATGCACCAAATTTTGTGAGATAATTTTATGCGAACCTAACTGTCATGAATGACTCCAAAGTTTATGTTAGAGGGATTTGGTTGCCTTTTAGCCCGGCATATATGAATCAGATCCATAATCTTGTTTGCCAAAGTGAAGATTAGTTCTTAAAGTTCAATGCGGTATACCTAGATCTAGCTGAGTATCTATGTTCTCCGGGAACGACCTAGAAGATGTCCACTGGAACCAAACCGATTGAATAAGGGGTTAATAACTCTGATTGCCATGCCACTGTCCTTACGTGGTACTTATTCATATGCACCAGAATGATACCAACCACCGACACTGGGGACATCAAACTGAAGCGACTCCTGCTCATCTATACCATTGAAAATGGCCGAAGCATTGATATGGGGAAAGTCATCTACACAGATATTATGAAGAGTCTAACTTCCTTGGAGAAGCGACCCAACTTACTGCACTTCCCCTCATTGATCACCACTATGTGTGTGAAGGCTGGGGTAGCCTTGGCTGAGGACGAGAAGTTGTTTCCTCTTACTTCGGATATTAGTCCTTCGCTAATAAGCAAATGGGCGCTTACTTTGACCACCAAGGACCCAAGACTGAAGCCACCCCAGTGAAATCTGTTGCACCTACCACCTTCAAGTACAAAGGTAAAGCCAAATTGGCAATTCATGTCCTACCTCTACAGGTACCAACTCCGGGCCATAAGCTCAAGAAGCCTGCACCAGTCATGCATCTAGTAGTTGCTGCTCCAAATTCGGACCAGTGGAGACCTTTGTGGACAACTCTTACCGGTGCATATCCGTAATGTTCACAAATCTGGTGATGATATCAACAATGAAGGGTATGCAATATCCTATCAGCCCAATGACACCTTTACTGACCTTTACTCCATATGCACCATCAAGGGAGGCAGCCACTGAGACTGGTTATGAAGAAGAAGAGGACGAGGACGAGGACGAAGATGAGGAGGATGCCAATGATGGGGCACACACCTACAACTTGGTGGGATCACACTCTAAATGAAGCATGACTCTACCTGCCTTTAGGAGAGTATTGCTTGAACTCCTAATCTCTTTATCCACTAGGGACATTGAATACTAAGTTTGGGTGGGGGAATTAACTGACTGCTGAACGTTTATTTTCTCAACATTGAACCTTGTGCATTTATTTGCTTTACTACTTATCTTTTGAATTGAACCTCGTATATTTTGCTCTACGTGCATGTTTCTGCCTATGTAGCTATTATTCCTTCTGCTTTTATGGTCATTACCATACTAAGAAAAAAGAGTTTTACAGAACAAAACAACTTCTAATGTATAAGAGAAGTCAGCCAAGGACAAAACTGGAGGAAGAAGTTTTAGGAAGAAAATTTTATTTTGGGGAAGCTACCCGACTTTAGGCTAAGACTAATAAAAAAATCCAAATATTTTTCTTCGGTTCAAAAGTAACCTCTCTGAGTCTAAACCAAGATTAGGACAAGTGATGGATAGGAAAAAGCAAAAGCAAAGCAAAACAAGATGAAAAAAATAAAGTCAGAAAAACAATAACAAAGATAAAAAAAAAATTATATTATGTATCTCAAAGGGTAGCTGTAATTGCTTCTATTCATTCAAAGATAGAGGTACCTATGCCATTCTGAAAGAAGAAAATAGCATTTTTTATGTACATAGTACTCTTGTATTGTCAGTTATATAAATACCCTCAGGTCTAATATATGACTCTGATGGAAGGGTATGTGTTGTCTTCCAAAATACTATTTATCCTAGTCGCTAACCATTTTGGCATGGCAAAAAGCGAGGGAGATGAAAAATAACTTAAGAAAAGTTGGGAGGAAAAAAAAATCTGTAAATCTAAGTTTGAAGAAGGGACTTGACCAGAAAGTGAAAAAAAATCCCACAGTTTTGGCTGTAGTTGACACATCTATGCATGAAGTAACACTAAAGTTGGTAATGACAGTAATCAGAAAAAGTTGCATGACTCGGAATTGGGTGTCTACGTTTTCACACACATCATCATTGTGCACTTATGTTTATTTAGATCTGTTTGCTTGAGGATAAGCAATGATTCAAGTTTGGGGATGTTGATGAGCCAACTTTATACCTAATAAATGCAGACTATTTGAGTTTGATTTGGCTCAATAAGGATGATGGGACACACATTTTATAAATGGTTTCCTTTCTTTTGCCGACACAAGTCATTTATTACTCTTTGAGGGAAATGGAAGAGAAGCAACTCCAAAAGCAGAGGTTTTGCCCTAAATATCCAAGATGTGACACTAATTCCTGATCTCAAGATTATGCAAGGTGATATGTCACGCAACACTTGGTAGATGGACAAATTTACCCCTTCACTGTACTGGAAGCTTTCATGGGAAGCTACTTAAGTGGTATAAAAGGCAGAAATCAACACAAAGAAAGCAGTAAAGCACGAGATAGAGATTGTTCAAGAACAGAGGGTTTTGAGTCACCATCTAGCAGCTCTAATCCATTTCTCTTTTTGCATTGTGATGAACTCAATATTGTGTGTTTGTAGATCAGCTCATGCCTTAAGCATGAGCTAAACCTTTAAATCTAGGGGAGTGATGTAACTCTTAAAGAACTCGGGGAGATTATGAAATGTTTACCTTGTTTAGTTGTCTTTATAGTGTTTGATCTTGTTGTTCTTCATCCTCATGTAGTTATGTCTGATTCACATGAGTAGATGAACTTAGCGTAATGAGAGATCGAAAGACACAATTTTTGCTAGGCATAGTAAGATTCACATCAGTTGCTATAACATGAGAATGACTATAGAACCGGTGCTACCGTGTGAGGATCACTTGAGAGTAATGTCTCTGGTTTATTTGTATTTGACATTGAGATATGCTCATTTGTAAACCAGTGAAAGATGCTTATAGCTTGAGAGAGGTAAGGGTCTAAAATAGGTGAATCTGGTAGGCACAATATGACAATTAACTCATGACTAATCAGGTTATAAATCTACCTGAGGGATTTGAGTGGTGAACTTGCAATCCCCCTGGATATCTCAAACCTTTGTATTAGGTCTATCTTCATTCCACTGCATTTTAATCACCTTTGTTCATTGCCTAATTTGTAGTTAATGATTAGAGTAGTATCAATATCAACTAAACTTTATAATGTGCAAATTGCATAAAATTTGTGAATGCTAGTGATTGTTTATCCCAATCCCTGAGGTTCTACATCCTTATCATCACTTTAAACTTATGCGACGTCTACACTTGCACCAAAAAGTGCATCCTATATTTGCGCATCAACATCCTATTCGGATTTTGTGTGATACTACAACTACCATAGCCATATCGTGAAATCCAATATGTCATTCCAAAACTAAGCATATAGAAGGGAGATTTCACTATATTCGTGATATGATCAAAAAGAGAGACACCATTTGATCGTTGGATCCAATCTAAGTCTCTTGTTAGATCCATCCTTGGTATATTGAAAGCAAATTATGCAGACCCGAGATAGCTGTATGGTTCGTAATTGGTATACTCAGGTACTATCTTTGAAAAATAAAATTAAGTGAAAAATTGTTGGAAAAGAATTTTGTTTAAAGTTATTTTTTAAAAAAGGGTTTATTTTAAAGCTTGTTTTCTTTTAAATTATTTTGGAGCCAATACAAAATAAGTTTTATAGGCTTCCACATAATTGGGTTGATCAAGGCTATGAGTTTATGAGATTGAATAAAATTGGACTGATCAAATATATGAGTTTATGAGATTGAATAGAATTGGGCTCAAATCCAATACCACTTACATATAACTAGAAAATTAAGTGGTAGAGGGTCTGCCCAATAATGAGTCATGTTAAATATATATATATATATATCCAGAGTCACACACTGGTCGAATTTAAGAAATTTTTTAGACTGGCTAGTTTCCTTCGAGAGAGGAAGATTTGTACGATTGCAAAATTCTTGTGATTTGAAGTTGTTAAAGATTTTGGAAGACAACCGTAAGAGCTAATTATTGTTTAGTTTATATGATTTATTGTTTGTGCTTGAAAATCCTCTCAATGGCTTCTACTCTAATAAAGCACCTATGACATCTGAGTTTGTGTATAAGTTCGAATCTGTTCGATCCTTGGATTTTTCTTAACGGAATTAGGAAGAGTAGAGTAGTCTATCAGCAAAAAGCATCAAGAATAAACAAAATGAAAAAGAATTTCAAATTCACTTCAGAATTTCTTACAAGTGATCATAAATCAATGCAACTCTTCTAGACTATTACAACTTCGTTTAAATTGCTCCATAGAACCGTGATATAGAGCAAAATAAAGTTTTCGATAAAAATAAACTGAAATCTCAATAACCTCGACAAAATGAACATCACACAACTTAGGGAAAAAGATATAAATTTACTTTTTTCTTCTTCTAGAAAGAATTCAGTATTGTATTTGTGGGTTGGAAGTGAATTTATGTATGAATAAGTGTAAAACAATACTTGTAAAAAAAAACATGTAAAACAATAGTAAGTTGACAAAATAAACCTCGAAAAGATGGTCAAACTCTTTAATTCGAACCGGACCAGGCATAAAATAGCATACTTGTGCAATCAAATGGGTTCGGATAATTTAAGGGAACTCGAATTGTACATTTTTTTCAATCTAAAGGTTAAAGTATTTTTGGTACAATTGCCCGAATTCAATAATTGAACTACAAAATTCCCGTATTGGATTTAGTTACAATTTTGAGTTAATTTTTTAGGCCGGTTTAATTATTTACAAAAAAAATCACAAATATTAGGTGAAATGTTCCTCTGTTTTTCCTGGTTTAGTATCAAGATCTTGAATATATTTTAAAAGGAATGTTATTTGATTTCTTCATGGATTCAATCTATATTCTTATTTTTCAAATTGGACTGATCAAATTTATTTTTTTCTTTCATTATGGTATTATTACAAGAATTTTTTTCATTGATTCGAAGAATAATATGTTAGTTTGGAGATAATTGTTTTTTAATTTTTGGTATTTTCATAATGATAGTAAAAATGATATCAACATCAAGAAATCAAAATCATTATATTATGTATTTTACCAGCTTTTGGCATGTCCCATATCGAGTTGTGATTTCTTGTAAAGATTAATTTTCGTGTATCTCCGAATGCTACACTGTGTGTCGTTATGCAAATTACGTACGAAAGCGAAAATATAAGTGTGTGTTAAGCATGCATAACAAAAATTTTAGAGATATTTTGATCATAGATCATTGTTAATTTACACAACTTAGGATTCAAGGGAATTCGAAAAGTTTATACCTCTTGAAAAATCTCCAATCCTTGCAAGCAGGCTCATTCGTTTGAGGTGTTCAAATATCAAGCCTCTAGAGTAGTCCACACGACCACTTTCCTTGAGGTTTATACACCAAAATGTATAACTTTATATGTGAATGGAGTGCTAGCTCTATAGTTCAAGCCTTATAAAATGAGATGAAAAATTTCTTCAAATTTTCAATTCTTTTCAAAAAAGCTTTTGGGTTTTCCAACTTTTAGAGAAAATGACTTCTCAATTTTCGACCAAGGCTTCAAATGCAACCACATCTCACATATAGAAGTCTTAGGGTATTTATAG
>JAOWBN010120239.1:0-19309 GCA_028565015.1 Pinguicula moranensis
AACTTTTTTTGAAAAAATGAAGAGTTATTTTTGGCGGGAAAGGTGATTATAAGAAGATTATAATTTTAAGAAGGCTACGCAAAACAGGGCATTAGTTCGAGTTCATGGATGAAGTCTCGAGGAGACATTCAACTGCTCGACGAGTGGAATTGGCCATGCAGATGACACTTTAAGATTGAGGATGTCATACTACTCAATAAAAATAATTGCATGAGATGTGATTATTTCTTTACGTATTTATTTATTTAGATGCTTTCTTCGTGCTTTTGAATGTTAATGTGTGTTTAACTTCGTTTTCAAAGAATGAATCATGTCCCTATAAAAATTAGGAAGTATTGCAATTCCTATTATATCCACTTCAAACTACTGGAATAAGGTTGACATGATCCTACTCAGTAGGAGTTTCCCTGTATCCTTTAGGAGTTGAAGTCGTGTGGGACATTTAGAATAGGTTTGTTTAATAGGGCTACCGGACCACGTTCGAGCTCTAGTGCAAGGTGTTAACTTACACGGGTTGTAGTTACAAACTGAGAGTCATATGCGAGGCATATGATTAACTGGGATGGTTTACCTAAATAAATCCATTCCAAGTTTACGCCGACGCTGGCTTGGTCTGGTAAATATGAATCTCAGGCCAACTACATAGAGGGACATAATCATATATGTAGGGGGTCAGTACTATATTTTTAACTGAACACAAAACAGGAAACTGAACTAAATCTTTGCATTTGTTTGATGTTTTATAGATGGCGACAACTATGATCCCGAATGCATATCCCCTTGCATCTGTCTTGGAACAAAACAAACTCAACTGTTCCAATTTCACTGATTGGTACCGTAACCTGAAAATTGTTTTGAAACATCAAAAGAAAGACCATGTTTTAGATGTTCCTTTTCCTGCACCTCCTCCTATTATTGTTTCTCGTGCTGAGATGGATCAGTATGAGAAGAAAGTCGATGAGGCCAATGAGGTGAGTTGCCTTATGCTTGTATCTATGATACCCGATACTGAAAAATGTTTCGAGGATTGGAAAGCTTACGATATGATACGTGAGATTAAGAATATGTTTCAAGAGCAAACGCACTGTGAGCGATATCGTATAGTTAAGGAATTCTTTGAATGTAGGATGGCTGAGGGAGCCTCGGTCACTGCCAAAGTTCAAAAAGTCATGGGTCTAATAGAGCAACTTGGGAAGTTGGGCTCTACTATCGACAAAGAATTCTGCACCGATCACATTTTACATTCCATGCCATTGAGCTTTTCAATGTTTATCATGAATTATAATATGGCGGGAATTGTGAAGCTATAGAATGAGTTGCATTCGATGCTCTCTACAGTTGAGACATCTATTAGCCGGGTACCTGATGTATTTTCGGTGTCAAGACATAGCAGGGTGGTAAACAAGAAGAAAAAGGAAAGGTAAATGGGCAAGAAAAAGGTAAAGGCAAGAGTAAGGCTCTGGTTCGGAGCAAGAGCATACCAATCCGAAGATTTCGATACCGACTTCGGACACTATTTGCTTCTTTTGCAATGGCAAGGGTCATTTCAAATGGAAGTGTTCGAAGTTTTTGGATGAGCAGAGGACGTTGGGAACGTCATCTTCCTCTGGTATTCATATTGTTGAAATCAATATTATTATTTCATCTTCTACCTCTTGGGTCATGGACTCAAGAGCTAATGCTCATATTTTGTTCAAATTTGCAGGCACTAAAAAGAAGCAGAATGTTAGCAAAGGGTCAAATGCAATTCAAGTTCGGTAATGGCGTGTTTGCTTCGGCTGTTGTTGTGGGGGACTTGGAATTGATTTTACCTAGTGGGCATGTAATGGAACTTTTGAATATATATATATATATATATATATTATGTTCCAAATGCTTGCAAAAATATTAAGTCTGTGTCTCAACTTACTTATATGGGATATAAGTTTGTCATGAAGGACAAATATTGTACCATTTTTTGGAATGGTTTGTTTTATGTTGGTGTTCCATTGTTTAATGGTCTTTATGTGACTGAACAAGGAACGCTCACGTACAATGTGAATACCAAACAATTTAAATCTAACGATGATAACTCAGTCCTCTTATGGCATTGTCGCTTCAAGAATTGTATCAAGAAGATCCAAATGAATGGACTTCTGAATCATTTTGACTGAGAGTCAATTAATAGATGAGAGTCTTGCTTACTTGAGAAGATGACCAAGGCTCCTTTTAATAAGGTTGCCGAGAGAACCACTGGGCATTAGTGCACATAGATGTGCGTGGTCCTCTAAGAACAAATGCGAGAGGTGGATATTCGTACTTCATTACATTTATTGATGATTGTAGTAGATATGGCTATTGTTTCTGATCTTGAAAAAATTCAAGGAATTCTATAATGAAGTCTAAAATCAACTTGTGAAGATGATTAAGGCACTGCGATCGGATCATGGTGGCGAATATCTAAGTTTTGAGTTTTGTGATCATCTTAAAATTGTGAAATTGTTCCACAGATGATTTCACCTGGAACACCACAGTGGAATGGTGTGTCCGAGCGGAGGAATCGTACATTGATGGGTATGGTACAGTCGATGATGACACATGTCGATTTACCTTTATTCCTTTGGGGATACGCCCTTGAAACGACTATTTTTACCTTAAATAGAGTTCCTACCAAATCCGTAGATAAGACTCCGTACGAGGCATGGACACGGAGGGTCCCTAACTTGTCTTTTCTCAAAATTTTGGGTTGCGAAACTTATGTTAGGCGACTGATACCTGACAAGTTTGGTCCTAAATCTGACAAATGCTTCTTCGTATAATACCCGAGGGAAATCAAGGGTTACTACTTCTATCAGAAGTCGGATAACAAAGTATTTTTTGTCTGGCATGGTGTATTCTTGGAGGAGGAATTCCTCTCCAAAGAAAGTAGTGGGAGCCAGATCATACTTGAAGTACTTCGAGATCCACTACTAGATAATTCACGTTAAACTGAAGTAGTGCGAGTTCCAAGCGAAGCTATGGAACATCTGTTAGAAGGTTAGGAAAGTAGTCCGAACACTTGAGAGGTATCCAGGACTACGTGAGCTATTACTTGTTGGTGATGTCGATCCCATGACGTATAATGAAGCATTATCAAGAGATGATTCCGAGGAATGGCTTAAGGCCATGAAATCTGAATTGCAATCCATGCGAGACAACCATGTGTGAGACCTGATTGACTTACCTGACGAGGTAAAACCCATCAAAAACAAATGGGTCTTCAAGCGGAAGATTAATATGGATGGCATCCTGACTGTGTACAAGGCCCATTTTGTGGCAAAATAGTTTACTCAAGTTGAGGGGATCGACTATGATGAGACATTTACACCAGTGGCCAAATTTCAGTCAATTCGGATCATTTTAGTTATTGCTGCATTTCATGATTATGAGATTTGATAGATTGATGTTAAAACCGCATTCGTGAACGGGGTTCTGGAAGAGGATGTGTACATGGTACAACCTGATGGTTTTGTCGATCCTAAAAGAGCTTAAAAGGTATGCAAGCTTAATAGGTCCATTTATGGGCTAAAGCAGGCATCTCGGACTTGGAACATAAGATTCGATGACAATGTCAAGAATGTGGGATTCATTAGAAATCCAAAAGAACCTTGTGTTATAAGAAATTTAGTGGGAGCTCAATAATAATTTTGGTGTTATATATCGATGATATACTTTTGATTGGGAATGATGTTTCTATGCTTGGAAATGTCAAGGCATCCTTGAGTTCTATTTTCTCAATGAAAGATTTGGACGAGGCTACCTATATCTTGGGTATCTGGATCTATCGAGATAGATCAAATAGATTCATTAATTTGAGTCAAAGTACATACATAGGAAAAGTGTTAGAAATGTTCAACATGCAGGATTCCAATAGAGGTTTTCTACCTGTGTCACATGATGTTCCTCTTAATATGTCTCAGTGCCCTAAGACATGTGAACAACGAGAGAAGATGGATATAATACCATACGCATCGGCGGTTGGGTCTATCATGTACGCCATGTTATGTTCACGCGCATGATGTGTCTTATGATTTGAGTATAACAAGCAGATATCAAAAGGATCCCGGGGAGGAACACTGGACAACGGTAAAAAATATCCTTAAGTACTTGAGAACAACTAAGGATTTGATTTTGGTCTATGGTGGTGAGGTGCATCTCACAGCTATGGGGTACTATGATGTAGCTTCCAAACCGACCGTGATAACTCAAAATCACAGACAGGTTATGTACATATGCTTAATGGTGGTGCCGTCTGTTGGAAGAGTTCAAAATAGGACTATATGGATGATTCCACCATTGAAGCAAAATATATAGCTGCTTTGGAGGCAAGCAAAATAGGGATATGGATACAAGAGTTCGTTGATGAGCTTGGTATTGTTTTCATCATTGTAGATTGGAGCTTTATTGTGATAATATCTGAGCAATTGCAAATGCGAAAGATTTTAGATCCAGCAAGCGCACTATTCACATCAAACACAAGTATCATGTTATTCGGTAATTTGTTGAGAATAAATCATCAAAATGTGCAATGTAGGTACGGACAGCAACACGGCTAATCCACTGACAAAACCAATTCCTCTGGTATAACATGAGAGACATGTTGGTGCTATGGGTATACAATACATGAAAAATTGACTTTTGGGCTGATGTGTTTTATTTATGAGCTTATAGGGCATGGTACCGGGTACTTGATTGGCTCTAGTTCAAGTGGGATATTGTTGGTCAATAACCTGGAGCACCAATCAGTTGATGGTGCACTTGTTGGTTTCATGTATTTTGAATTATGTATATCATTTTGTTCCTTGAATTTTGAATGTATTATGGATCATTTGCGTTGAAGGCTCAAATTGTGGAACTCCATAAATTATAATCAAAACTCCAAATCACTCCCTAGTCCTATGTCATTAGCAAAGGAACACTAGATGACTATATGGACTAGCATGTGGATTAATGTATGATCATGTTTCACAGATCATTAATACAGGGTACCTTTTTGAGCACATGAAATATGAATGTACGGGTACATGAATATTGGACTTGACCCATTTTTGTTTGCTGTATGGATTGTGTTCGTGTCATCAAAAAAAGTCATATAATATTAATTCAGTTATCTGATATATTCATAATTCTAGATGATGAATGTGTATTATGTGAGGTTCTCAAACGCTCCTTTTAACCAAGGGGTTATAAAGGTAAGTTTTTCGAATATGCATGACTCATGCTGGAAGTTATGAATTATCAAGATGATACTTTGTCCGTCTCATCTTGGATGAGATTATTAATATATCTTGGCACCTTGATGCGGTAATAACTGTTACACATGCATTTGCGATTACGGGATAATCACATATAAACAATTATGTACTGAAGATCAAAAAATTAGTTAATGATCAAGGATGACACATTCCTACGCTTGATATTAATTAATGGATATTGAGTGATTGAAGAATTAATACTAAAAGGGATTAAATGATCACAATTTGTTTGTATCAGATCGGATCATAATGCATTGCTAGATGCCACTTATGATTTATAAATTAATGAGATTATTTTATTACTGATCCGGATATGGATCCTACTGGCTCACTCCATTTGACGAACTGAAGCATAAAGAATTAATTATGTGAGACATAATTAATTTTGTGAATGGATCGAGATTACATCGAGTCAAATTAATCAGGATTAATTAATTCAACAACCCATATACGAGAAGAATTTGCGCGTTCGGTGGGATTGACCCAATTTACGGCTACTGGGCTCGATTTAATTGAGACCGGCGCAAGGAGATGGTAACTAGGCTTGAATTAAATCAAGCGCAACTGAAATCGAGTTATTGGGCTCAATTTAATTCGAGCCCAATGACCAATATATATAAGCCGCGTGAATTGAGAATTCATGTGTGAATCGGTTTTTTTCTTCTCGTCTTTTCGAACCGGTCATTGAGAAATCGAGGGATAAAGAATAGCGGCGAGCTCGTCGTCGTCGGTTGATTTCCGTCGTCGTCCATGGTCTAGCAGCCGCGCTTCAGCTTGTCAGGGAGTAATCACATTAGATGACCTTTTCTTTGATCGGTTGTGTACGAATTTTGCATGGGTTTCACTAAATTCGATCCAAAACTTTGTGGAATCGAGGTTAGTATGCTTATCCTTCACCAAGAGCATGAATTACACAATTATTATGGGTTATGTTTCGTTATTATTTCAGATTTGAGAAATTTGAATTTTTCAAAATGTGCCTTGAAACCCAACAGGTGCACCACTCTGCATCTGTCACCTCATGGGACATTCTTTCTCTTGAGCAAGGCAAACTTCATCTTAGCTTGTACGTGTAAGATCACAATAGTGTTAAAATAGTGTATTACGGGTGCAATATATGTATATTGTAAATCACATGCACCTTCAACATATCCACACACAGGTCATCGTTGTCAACCACCGGAGTATGTGTTTCAGGGTAAATGGATTTATCACTGTATGATATGAAGTCATTCAGGATACTTCACTGGTTCCTCCACACGTGTAGGTTGTTCTCGGTATACTCTGCTATCGGGTACAAGTTCACGAATTCTCTCCGCACACTTGGAGTGGAATCCCTTCTTTCACCCTGATTCGGCGTTGTACACCTCCAGCATCAACTACTTGCAAGCATGTATCATGGCATTTTCTTCATCCAAGATAAAGTATAGCTTCTTGTATAGCGATGTTTGGCGACCCCTTCCATAAGGTGACTGTCTAGATGGCCTCGTACTCTTCAATATCTTCTTAGCTCTTGAGTCGTATCGTGGACTCGGTGGTCACTACGCACCTCATAGTCCTCTTGCTGTGAAGACTAAGACTGGCTGCTTTGGTCTACAATCCGCATCTTGTAAAAAATAGTAAAAAGTACTATACATAACGTAAGAGCATCGAGTTAGAAAGCTAGTCATACAACATAGCAATCAATTATCACAACCAAGTGTAGAAACTACAACAAATTCGTGAATTAGCTGTCAACCAAACCCAAAGTACATAAGCCATGCATATGCAGTTTTTCAGGAGTCTAAAGAGGCACGTCTGTGGCCTGAGATTGAGTGTAGTATTGCCACATGTCTGTGGCCTTGGCGGAGATGATTGATACATCTGGATGAACTTTTCAATCTCTTCGATAGGCATTGGTGGTGATTCGTCTATTGTTTGGCAACCTAACAATAGGGGGTCATTTGGAGTGGTATCCATAATGAAGTTGTGCAATAGGGAGCATGCTAGTATTATACGAGTTTGCATCTTTAATGGAAAGAATGTCGGACTGTGCAACACAAAGAATCTATTTTTAAGGATGCCAAATGACCACTCAATAATGTTCCTACCCTCATATTAAACATCTCGTGAGGGTTATGCGGTCGCCTATTTCTAGGCCCCCAGTCTTTTAAATGGTACCGAGTTGATCTATACGATGTGAGGAAGCCTTCACAATTCATATAACCGTTGTAGCACAAGTAGTATGACCTTGTCAATGGGAGATAATGTTCAAATTTTTGTTGGTCACACCATAGGAAGCATGAAAAATACTAAAATAGTGTATTAGAGCGTACCCTTTGGAACCTTGAGTCTTGTAGGCGACTCAACACATCATGCAAGACTCGTGCGTCTGTAGCCCGACAAGCATGTAGACAAACCTCCATTTAGTGTCACAAACACCTAATACATTTGTTGCCAGAATGCCTTTACTTGTCCTGTAACGAGGCTGGTCTTCTGTTTGTGTGTGGACTGGAATGCAAGTGCCATCCAGAGTGCCCAGGACTCACTAAAAATCATAATGAAATGTATGTTACATATAAAGCTAAACATGGCACTGCTAATAGATGAATACATCTGTATGAAACATAACCTGGAAGAAGCTCCATCGTTCATCAGTGCAATCTTAGCCAATAAGGGTGGGTGTAGCGGTGAACCTATCCTTCAGTCGGATAATCATGTTTAGTACCTTACGACATACCGCACTTATTGTCTGGCCACTATGTTGGAAATTTGTTTGTAGGGTTCTATTTTTCTGATGGGGCGTTATTGCACGAAGGCAAGTTGCTGTTTTTTCTTTAACAGACACATAATGTCCATCTTACAGGCCGTCTTTGTCCCGTAATACCCGACAAAGTTCTGTAAAGACAAACTTATGTATCCGTAGGTTATGAAAACAGTCTTTGTTGTTCCCATTTGTGACCCTTGTCAGAAATGACATCTGCTCAGATATCTTGTTTAAAATCAAGTATTTAGGCATTGAACTACGCTTACGTTTCCGCTCCAGCCTCTCAGATTCTTGTTGCAATCGTTGCAATAAGACACTGACAAGTAGCAACAGAGTTACCCTCAACATATTGAAAATGAATTGCGTACGTGCCATGTCATAGGCAATGAATAGGCACACAAATCTATCGATAAACATGCACACACAAACCCGAATCTAGAATGAATGAACATGAGCATCAAACTACATCTAGAGTGGATAAACACGAACAAACACACGAATCTTGAATAAATAAACATGAAAAACAACATCAACAATAATTTATCCCAAGCCCTAACAAACAAAATTAACACTAAATCATGGACAGATAGAATATTATAATTTTCAGTAATGAAAGATTCATACACAAAATATCTTACAAATGAGAGCCGCTTGAGTGGATTGTTATGGGTTCGTAGTTCGTGTTTTGGATTGTGAAACCCTAGATATGAGGTCGAAGATGTGTCATTCGAAAGGTAAATTAATGGTCAGAGGGATTTACCGTACAACAAGATCTGGCGGTCTACTTGTTGGTGCTCGCCGACCGAAGGGAGCTGTCATTGTGCAGGAAGGGAGGATTAGCTAGGGTTTTTGGATGGAGAAAAGCGAGAAACAATGGAGGTGTCACAATTTATCAGGCTATTTATATAAGTGGCAAAGCTGAGAGTAACAATGTCGAATGTATGGGAGGATTATGCCGCTAGATTTCAATCAACACACTTTCTACCGGATTAATAAGTTGACGTGATACTGCTAAAGTACCCAATGGCTACCAAACAACATGTGTGTATAACTCCAATAATACAACGTTAATAAACCTCCAATAATGGTACCAAACGGGCTCAATTATTTTTCATCTATTTGGTACGATTGATACTTTCAACGTGATATGAGTATCCCGACATTAATTTATGACAAAAAGTCCATTTAACCCATGGTGGTTGATTTACTAGAGAAATATGACTGATCATATGTATTTTAATCAAAATAATATGAGAAAACGCATAAATTAAGATAAAAATACATAATTGGTACATTCTATAAAAGTAATTTTGATCATTGCCCGAATCTAATTCTTAATGAAGAAAATTTTCAAAAAGCTACATTTTTTGGATGAATTTTTTTTTAATTATTTTATTAAATAGGCGACAAATTACCGCAAAGAAATTTACAATTTTTACAAGATGAGTTTTTGACGCCTTTCTAAATTGGCTACATGAGTGGGGATTCAACAAAAAGTCAATCCCTAACTGCTTCTAAATTATTATACGTAAACACCCATATCTAGGTGGATACTTTTGTGTTTTCCAAGATCTGTTCTTATTTCGGTTTGGTGCCATTGAATATGAAATTATTCTGAGGTTTCCATAACTCAATACTAAACTGTGCCATAATGACTTTAGTGCTTTGCTCCACTTCTTCTATTTGGTCAATTCTTGGTGATGAAGATAATGCTGGAGAGGGTTATTACACCTCACATAATTGTATTCCAACCAGCTGTACAGGTCCTGCCAGACTTTGTATATAGTGTCATACTCGAAGAAGATGTACCATAGTGTTTCTTCCTGTGCTTGACAAAAAGCACAGCCCGGGGCTGGTAGCTATGCAAAGTTCTCTCCTCGAGCATGCAGGTTGTCAAAAATTACAATCCTTTCTTGTATTATATGCCACACAAAAACTTGAATGCGCTTTGGAGATCCACTGCATTAGCATATCGCCGACGCTACATTTTGCTGCAAAGACCCCCTATAAAGCGTGTTAGTTCCTTGTAAGCTTACAATGTATGCTTGGTGATATCTATTTGGACACCACCTCCAGCTGTCCTTCGCCTCTGGCTGGATCTCAGTACCAGCAACAACAGACTCAAGAATAGGGATATGTAATAATTCCCAGTCAAATTATTATCTACGCCAATGCCGTACCCAAGTTTGATTGTCACTCTTTGGGCTTACTTTCCCAGTTACTATGGTGTGTTGATATATGACAATCGAGTATAGACGATCAGAGAAGTCGGCTGGACATCCTAGTGTCGTCCACATTAAATGCCAAAATATGGCATCCTCTCAATTTCCTATTTCGCACTGCAGATTGCCACAAAACCAATAGGATGAACATACATGTTTCCATAGATCTGTTTTCAAAAATCCACATGCATCATCTAATTGTAAATTAATATAGGTAAGATTTAGAAGAGGATGACAAGGGGCGATGTGCCTTCCAAACTGTTGGCACGAGAGAACCTATAGGAGTTAAAGCTTCAAACTCTTCAGCACATGCTGAAAGTCAACTAGAAAAAGAAAAATTGCTAGTTAGAAATCTTGCAAGTACACAAGTCGAACAACTAATGAAGTGATGAAAGGAGTATCGAACCACCAGAATTGTAGTTAACAAGCATCAAAATTAACGAGTTTCATAAAATTTGGAGAAGCAAATTCATGAGTTGTTAGCTAAATTATATTTTTAAAATGAAGATAATCATAAACAAAGTTCTACTAACTAAATTCTAGAGTTCTAGGAGAGATACTGGGATGAGAACATCTAGGGACATCAACTTCACCACTTGACTTCCTCGGAAGAGTTCAGAGATGTTTTACCATGTTTTGACTCTAACTTAGTACCTACCGGATTCGCCTATTCGGAACATAGATCTCTCTCGAGAATAAATACCCTTATTTGATTCACTAATGTGCACCTCTCGAATGTCACATTTAACTAAACCAAAGACCTTACTCTCAGGCAATAAACACTTGGTAGCATCAATCCTTTAGTCATTCTCAAGCTATAGGAATTATCGTGGTTTTTGCCATGTTTAGTGTAGCTTATACCTCTCGGCCTCCCAGTACAATTAATGCACCTACCAATGTTGGCCAAACAAAGAAGATAGGAAACGAAATACAACAAAATCAAGCACATCATTAGTGTTAAAACTAGCTAAATATATTATGATCTCCCGAGTTCATCAAGGGCTACATTGTGCCCTAGACAAGAGGGAAGCCCATGCTTAAAGCAAAGGACACACTAATAAACACATAACAAGGGTTTCATTATAGCTACACAAAGATGTTGAAATAAATTCCCTTGAGCTTGATTTCACGAGCGTTGCCCCAAAGTCCTTATTTTTTCGGATCTCCGCAACTCCTCCCAACCTCCCTTCTCTTAAATGTTCTTGTGCCTTTTATATCACACTGGGTAGCTTCCATCAGAAGTTTGGAGCTGAAATGAGGGGCAAAATCATCCGCCTAGAAAATTTAGTGTACGTTACATGTGTTTAGGCACCGCCATACAGAATCAGTCAAAGTAAGATGGGGTCGTGACTTGGATTCATGGGGCAAGACTTCTAGCTTCAGGACCTTTTGTTCTTCTTTTCCCCACAATATGCATCAAATGAACAGTTCCTATCAAAGCATGGGAAATGGATTTATAAAGTACACCCCCAATCAGAATTATGCTAGATTAAATAAGAATAATCTACATTAAATAGGTATAAAATCAACTAATCAAGTATCCCCAAACTTAAATCCTTGTTTGTCCTCAAGCAAATATGTCATATTTAGCCATACGCACAGACAGCCTATAATTATGCATGTACTGGGTTAATTCTCTTGGCTCGTGGACATCACTTTCTTTGAGTCATTTTTTTTATAGAGGTTGATTGAGATAAGCATGTGGGGATTCTTTCATTTTTCAGATGAGGTCTCCGTAACTCAAACTAAGATTGAGAATTTATACTAATCAATTTCTCAATTCCACTTCATCTCTCTCGTATTTTGCCATGCCAAGGCAGTCAACGATTGGAATAAACTTTATTTTAACAACTGCTACATGCTCTAAAACAAGATCATACATAATAGATCATTCTTGTGAGCTATTTGTATTAAAACAGTCACAAGCATTCATATACATGGTGAATGCTGATTGTGCTTATACTAATCTCTTGAATGTGATAAGGATTAAATTTCAACGGTTTCTTCTCTTATTTTTGTTTTTGCTTTTTTCTATTCATAACTTGTCCCGTTTTTTATTTAGGCTCAGAGGGGTTACTTTGGATTCAAAAAAAATTCTGGAATGCGTAATCAATCAAAACCTAAGTTCGGATTCTTTACCAAAAATACCTTTTGTTTTCAAATCTCTTCGATACTTGATCCCCTTGGTTGTGGACATCAGGATAATGTTTGTGTAGAGTGAAGCAATACAGCGGTAGGTATGATCCTTGAAGGATTTCCACTGTGCTGCAGTTGGTCTAGAGGTTGCCTGCATCTTGGGTCTTGAGCTTGATTCTTGCGGAGGCAGAGAAGGTGCTACAATTTTACCTTTTCCTTTCGCCTTGGACACATTGGAAGGCTCGGATGTTGCCTCAACTTTGATGGATCTATGGTAAGAATAGACCCTTAGCTTGTTAATCGGTCCTAGTCCTATATCTAACGCTAAAGGGAACAGTTTCTCGTCATCCGCCAAAGCTACACCGGCCTTCAAACACATTGTTGTGATCAGTGAGGAAAAGTGTAGTGAATATGGTCGCTTCTCCAAGGAAACAGACTCTTCATGATATCTTTGTAGATGAACCTTCCCACATTGATGTTGCATCCCGTCGCAATGGCATAAATAAGAAGTAGGTGCTTCAATTTAATATCTCCAGTATGTCTGGTAGGCATCACCCTTGTACAAACAAACAAATGCCACATAAGAACATTAGCGCGGCAGTCAACTTTGTTGACTCTTGATTCAATCGGCCGAGTGCCTGTGGACATCTTCCAAGTCATTCCCAATGCACACAAGAATTGGGCCACATCAGCTAGATCCGAGTATCCTCCACTAAAATGGGAAAACTCATCTTCCCCCAAGGAAATCAGGCTGTAGATTTGGTTGATCAGTCGGGCAAAATGGCCCTAAAGTTTCCCAAACATAGACTTTCCCATCATTCATGGTTCCTATATGTGCATAAAATTTTCGCACCAGATTTGGGGCATACTCGCCTGGAGTTTGCAAGAACTAAGTCCAGTACCTATCCTTAAACAGATTTTCTTAAAGTAGGCATAGATTCCGAAGAAAACCCACTTTCCCTAATGACATCCAGCACCCCCATAGTGGAATCAAAGAACTACTTAGCATGATTGTTAAGAAATTTCTCTCGAACAACTCCCTTATTGAGTCTAGCCTTTTTGGGCGACATTTTTATCTAAACATTATGAATAACTTGGACATAGAGAGCTCAGACTTAGCCATACTTACTTTGGAACTCGAAAGGGGTTGTCTACTTTGTTGAATCCTGGAAAAATGATCGCTCCAGATGGTGGCCTATTGCAATTCTTCAGAGGGACATGTTTGGTCTAGGGTTTGTCATTTTTGCCAAGAGAAATATGTGTAATGACGCGGGAAAATTTTGAGCCTTTTATATCTGGAATGAGAGGGCCAATTTTTGCGGTTACTGTAGTAGTTATGGGCTAAATTCGGATAAATTCTGCGTACGTTACTGTAGATTAAGTAGTTTAAATTCAATTCAAACATGGGTTGTTCAATACGTGGGCAGTTTGATCCGAATGGGTGTTGTGTTCCGCATCAGTTACTTCTCCATGTTCTTGCATTTCTTGAACCGATGTGTTCATCCTACACGTAATAATAATTAAAGTTAAAACGTGGTGACTACTTTCTAGATTCAAAATGCCTAAATAAATCAAAAGTGATTAACTAACAAAAATAGCAATAACTACCATGTATGGACATATAGCTTTCCTTTCCCTAACTTAAAGATCAGCATATGGTACTAATTCAACTAAGCTCAAATAAATACAAGGGTGGGGATACGTTCCTGAATGGCTAAAAAGGCCTTGTGCTGCCTCCCAAGAAGTGCTTTTTAATGTCATTAGCTTAACATTTCTCAACTTCAGCAGTGATTAGATGATGTGAGCCTCACCTGGTTTGTGTCTCCCTCTTCATATGGTTTTAATCTTTGTTCATTCACTTTGAAAGTACCTTTGTCAGAATGAGTAATCTCAATTGCTCCATATTGGAATATTTGTGTGATCTCAAATGGTCTAGACCATTTGGACTTTAGCTTTCCTGCAAACAGTTTGAGTCTAGAATTAAATAATAGTACCTTATGTCCAAGATAAAAGTGTCGTATGGATATATCTTTATCATTTCAGGCTTTAGTTTTGTCTTTATAAATCATGGCATCTTCATAAGCATCGTTAGCTCATTCATTTGGAGAGACCTCTTGTCACATGTGGCCCTCATGCTGAAGTTTAGGTTGTGCATCGCCGAATAAGCTTTCTGCTCCAGTTCCACAGGGAGATGACACGCTTTCCTATATACAAAACAATATGGGGACATGCCAATGGGCATCTTATAGGTAGTCCTATATGCCCAAAGTGCATCATCCAACTTGAATGTCCAGTCTTTCCTGGATATATTCAGTCTTTTCCAATATCATCTTGATTTCCATGTTTGATATCTCAGCCTGACCATTAGTTTGTGGATGGTATGCCAAAGTAGTACGGTGACAAACTCCATATTTTCTCAGTAAACCTTCAAATGGTTTGTTACAGAAAGGTGACCCCTCATCACTTACAATACATGTGCACCAAATTTTGAAAAGATATTCTTGCATAGAAACTTTAGTACCAATGTTGCATCGTTTGTTTGGGTGGCTATTGCTTCCACCCATTTGGATACATAATCGACTGCAACCAGGATATATTTTTGGCCAACTGAGATTGGAAATGGCCCCATGAAGTCAAGTCCCCATACATAAAAAAGTTGAACCTCAAGGATATTTTGAAGAGGCATCTCACTCGTTTTGGAAATCTGGCCCATTTTTTGGCAACTATCACAAGTGCTGACAAAAGAGTGTGCATATTTAAACAAAGATAACAAATAGAAACCACTCTGAAGTACCTTTGTTGCTGTGCGATTTCCTCCAAAATGTGCTCCACATTCCAAACTATGACAGTGGGTCAGTATGGAGTACATCTCCTCTTCTGGTACACACCTGTGAATCACTTGATCTGAACAGTATTTGTACAACACATGCTCATCCCACAGATAGAGAATCTCTTCTGCTGCTGCCATGATAGCCCATGAGGGATAATCTTACATGCCACATAGTTAACAATGTCTGCAAAATGGTTCTTGCTTGCCTTGAACAGCTAGTAGTCTCTCATTTGGAAAATAATCATTGATTGATAGTTTATCCACTTTAGCACTATTATGGTTTTCCACCTTGACAAATGATCAAATACGACATTTTCAGATCCCTTTTTGTCCTTTATCTCTACATCAAATTCCTGCAGCACCAAAACCCACCTTATCAATCGTGGTTTGGCATCTTTCTTAACCATAAGATACTTTATGGCGGAGTGGTCAGTATAAATCACTACCTTACTTCCCAAAACATATGGTCTAAATTTATTGAAGGCAAACACCACTGCCAGGAGTTCCGTTTCAGTAGTGGCGTAGTTTAATTCAGAGGCATTCAAAGTTCAGCTTGCATAGCAAATGGTGTGAAACACCCTATCTTTTTCTGTCCTAGTACAGCTCTCGCCGCATGATCACTTGCATCGCGCATAATCTCAAATGGCGTTTCCCAGTCCGGTGTATCTATGATAGTAGCAGTTGTCAGATTACTCATCAAAAACTTGAAGGCTTCCATACAGTTGTCGGGTTACTCATTAAAAACATATTTTTTCCAGAAGCTTGCATAATGGCTTTGTAATGTGGGAATTTTTTTTGATAAATCTTCTGTAAAAGCCTACATGTCCTAAGAAGCTTCTTGTCCCTTTCACCAAAGTTGGTGGTGGTAGTTTGGATATCACCTCAATTTTTGCTCTATCAACTTCTATCCCCAAACTTGACACTTTGTGTCCTAACACAATTCTCTCTTGAACCATGAAATTACACTTTCCCAATTGAGTACCAAGTTCGAGTGTTCACATCTCACTAATACTAGTTGCAGATTGCATAGACATCCTTCAAACTTTGATTCCACCACAGAGAAGTCATCCGTGAAGACCTCAATTATGCGTTCCACCATATCAGAAAAATGGTTGTCATGCATATCTGAAAGGTATCTAAGGCATTGTAGAGTCCGAATGGCATACGACGGAATGCAAATATTCCATAAGGGAAAGTGAAAGTGGTCCTCGTCCCAACTCTCTAACATCTCTCTATCGATAACTCTCTCGGCTTCCCTTACATTTTATCGTTACACTTTTCACACCTGCACCGCCTCATGGGCGACGCGGTGGGTGCCTATCCGCCGTTAGACTCAGGCCAATCCCTGGATCAAGCCAAGGGAAAGCAGGCTATGCCATATGAGGAGCCTGGACAATTTGTGTCGCACTCGGCGATGGAGGATACAGTTCAATTGATTGGGCGACAGGCTGGTTTAATCGGATCAACCCAGGACACTAAGCAGATGCCAGTGGGAATCGACCCCACGGAAGGGCCTTGGAACACAAAATAGAATGGGATTAAATCTCAGAGGTGAGGACTCCGTACCTGGATCAAGCCCGCTAAAACCAGGTCGGATGGTGTATTCTTCTTCTTCACGAACTTTCCAAAGGAATGGTCGGAGCCATAAATGAAGATTACCTTTGAGGGACTTGGAAGGGCCAGCAGGGTCTATGTCCTGAAGAAGGTAGACATGTAGGTTTGGTTTTCTAAAATTTGACCAGGTGGATAGCGTCGGGCGGTTGCAGCGTGAGCTGAATACAATTCGAATTGGAGATATGTTGCTAAAAGCCAACGTAGTTCGTTACACGAAGCCAGGGGTACCCCACCTAGGAAGGACATGGATCAGAGAAGGGCGGAGGCTCCTGTGCCTACTCTTCCCTTGCCGGTCATCAAGGATCTCTCCTTTGATCCGATAGAGGAAGAGTTGGACTGGATAAGCAGGTACCTTGCGGCCCGTCTGAATGGCATGCTAAGGGAGCATGCATAGAATGCAATCAAGAAGCACGTCGGGCTAGAGCGGGTCAAGGTATCACTTCTCCCAGGGGGGGCAGGTGCTGATTCGGATGGACTCTGTGGCGGCATTGGAAATCTTCTTGCAAGAGGACCAAAGGTGGAGCGAGCTGGGCATATTGGAGGTCCACCCATGGTCGTTGTTCACAATTCCACACCCCAATGATGCGTGGTTCATGTTTGTTGGAGTTTCGGTAATGTGTTGGTCGGAGAGGTTCTTCAAGTCCATCACTGAAGGGTTCGGGCAACTGATCCGAATTGAGGATTGAGAATAAGATTTTGAGGACTTTGTCACGTCCAAGGTCCTGGTATGAAAGATTAGCTTGGGTCAGCCGGCTCCATGGTTCAATGTATCGGTTCAAGGTCAAGTTTTTCCAATTCAGGTGAAGGAGGAGCCGAAACGATGGAGAATGATGGAGCGCCAGCTATCGGCGGTGATGGAACAGCTGGCGCCGGAGCTGGAGCTTAATCTGGCCATCTGGCTGATGTTAGGACAGGTGGGCCATAGAGGGCAGGAGGGCATGACGGGGCTCCAACGGGCATTGAGCCCCCCGAGCACCACCACCACCACCACCAACTTGTTCCTCTGGAAAGTCAGCGAAGCCCATGTGACATACTCCCATTGGGTCAAACAGTACAGACAGATGTTGTGGAAGGGTCGCTGGGCTGTACGGAGCTGCAGCCAGATTTTGGGTCTCTCTCTGTGGAAGTAACGGGCAGGGGTCACTTAGGGCAATCTGTTTCAAACGACTGTGACTTATCCTTTCACTCTAGGGTGCTCTCTGGTTCAACTGTGGAAAGCGGGCCTCAAACCCCTATGAACAGCTCCTTCCCTGATGGCTGCAGAGACCGTTCCAGTGGTCTGTCAATAGTTCTACTAGTGGAGTGGGGGGCTCCTGGGGAAGCACTTGATGGCTGCAGTAGCGGGCCCGTAGGCCGACGTTGTGAGGTGCAGCATAAGAAGCGATATAAGCCGAAGAAGGATGGGTGGAAGGAGGCTTTAGGATTGGAGACTCAGCCCATGGGTGGGTCTGCTCAAGGCTTGCCTCCGGCTGAGAACTTGGAATAGATGTGTGAAGAGTTGGCTCGGCAGCACCTCACCAAAATCCCTCCAATGGTTGAATATACTGGTAAGCTCTGGGCGGATGATGCCACAATTGGGGACATGGAGCAAAGTCTATCAGATGATTGTATACAGGGGAGGGAGCCCAGGGGAGAGCTTAGGTGCTATGACTCCACTCCAGCCCCTCAGGAGCAACCTCTGGAGAAAGGCTATCAGGAATCCTCTAAAACAAGAAGGAAGTCCAGTCGGAGGCAGGACTCAGTAAACTACCTTGTCTAAGCCTTGCCTAGTTTAGACTGAAGGTAAATCAGACAGAAGAATGCCAGATCAGTTACTCTTCTGGAACGACAAGGGACTCAAGAAAGCAAGGCATTATCTGCGCAGGTGGATTCCGTAGTCCTCATTTAGTGTTTTTTCCCTTGCAGAACCATTTAACCCCGCGTCTAGAATGAGCTATCTCGCCAGTCAGTTACAGCTCCCTCATTTCTGTTCTAATGAAGCCGAAGGGGGTAAATTGTGGTTGTTTTGGAAAAAAGATGTGGCATTCCAGGTTATAAGCTAGCATGAACAAGCAATCTCCGGAGTGTGGCAATATGGTGGCAAGGCAATTCTGATCACCATAGTGTATGGTAAGTGTAATCCGGATGAGAGGAGGACACTATGGCAATATTTAGCGAGTGTGCATCATGCTAGTATGCCATGGGCTGTTGTAGGGGATTTCAATGTTATCCGGTCAAATCAGGAAAGAATAGGAGAGGCGGCGTCCTGCCGGGACTATGGATGAGTTAAACTCCTGTGTACACGCCTGTGCCTTGGTGGATCTCAAGGTAAGCCGGGAAGGGATGTCATGGTGCAACGGTCAGGCGAGAAGGAGTCGTACCTAGGCAAAACTGGATAGGGTCCTTGTGAACTCGGATTTCTTAGAATGGAAGGCGCGGAGTTTTCATAGTCTGTTGCCCAGAAAATCATCTGATCATAGACCTGTGCTTATGCAATTTGAAGAGCAAG
>JAOWBN010120349.1:0-31857 GCA_028565015.1 Pinguicula moranensis
GGCCTGATGGTTATAACCTGAATTTCATACAAAAGTTTTGGCATCTTCGGAAATATGATTTCATTCACTTTATGCAAGAATTCTATGATACTGAAAGATTATAACCAGGGATAAATGCCTCTTTTATAGCATTGCAGACAAAAGGATCTAAACAAAGAGGCCAAGTGATTTCAGAGCCTGAATCATGTCCCTTGTATCATAGCTACCATTCTAGCGTAGTTAATATTGTTCGACAAGAACAACGCTGATTTTACTTTGTTCACCTTCCGCCATGACCATGAACAGTAATCATCCAGAACCTTGGTCAGTGATTGAAGTGATCTCATGTCGCTGCTAAGAAAGCATACAACATCATCTGCATACATCAGATGGGAGATCAGCAGGATCCCAATGAGCTGACAGAAATTCTTGATATTTCCTCAACTGCATTCCATCAAGAGCAATCTCAATAGGGTATCTTGCATCAAAATGAACAATTACGGTGGAAATTGGTTGCCCTGTAGTAATCCCTATCCCGATGGGAAGAAACCCAAAGTCATTCCATTCATCTGAATAGAGAACCATTGATCCTTGACACATATTATCAGTTTGTCTCTAGCCTCCCCAAAACCTTTTGCTGCCAAAACCTTTTTCAGGAAGGACCACTTGATCCTATCATATGCCTTAACCATGTCCTATTTTAGCATAATGTTTCCCCCAGGGTTCTTGTTATTAATGCTTTGTGTGAGCTCTTGAGCCAAGGTAATGTAGTCAAAGATACTTATGTCTTGCACAAATGCTCATTGTTCTTCCTCAAACAGTTTTCCTATGATCTTTGATATTCTTCCCACCAACACTTTTTGCAGTCACCTTATAAGTGACTGAGCATAGACTAATGGGCCAAAATTTATCAAAACTATCCTGGTTATTCTCTTTAGCAATCAAGGCTAGCATATTAGAGTTAAAAATTCTTGGAAAATTTGTGATGGATAAGAAGTCCTAAATAGCAATGATGAGATCCTTCCCGGTAATCTCCTAGATAGATCCGAAGAACTCATATTTAAAGTCGTTTGGTCCAGGCGCACTAGTTCTTGGAATAACATCTTAGGGCATCTCTAATCTCGGAGGGGGAAGGAATCCTAAATATCCTATTATTTTCCTCCAGAGTGAGTTGATTCTAGAAGAGACCCCATAGGTCATAGTTCGTGCCTCCTCCATCTTCCGGAGTGATCAGACTTTCAAAATAAGTAACTGCCTCCGCGTGCACTCTTCTTGTGCCTTCTAGAGTCCTCCCATCCTGTAGTATCAACCAGTTGATGATACTTTTATTCCTTTTGGAGTTAATGAACACGTGAAAGCACTTCAAGATTCTATCTCTCTCTTCGATCCATCTCTTTTTGGTCATCTGCTCTATCCTGGATACCTCCCGATTTTCCTACTCACTAAGTTCAACCTCGATAACTATCAATTTTGTATTAAGAGAAAGATCGAAATGTTCCTAAAGCCTCGCTTCAATCTCTTCCATTCTCCTCTCGAGGTGGTGAATTTTGACTCTGCCAAAAGATCTCTTGTTTCACCCCCATAGCTTCGTTCTCATGTTCTTAATCTTGACACCCAAATTTAACAATTTTTACCTAATTGTCTACATCATTCCGATGGGTCTGCACTAAGGGACTTGAAGGACTCGGCTGCAATCCACATATTCAAGAATCTGAAGTGTTTAGTATTGTACGTATCATGTTGCTATACAAGGGTAACCACCACAGGATTGTTGTTTGAATTTTTCTTCGGCCGGAACTTATAGTTCGCGTGGCCTTCCCAACCCAGGAGTTGACTATTAACTAGTACTGTGGAGTTTAGCCCATGTCCTCCCTGCTTCACTTTGTCCATTGCACCAGGAGAACTTTTGGCCTCCAGTATGCAGTTCCAACAACGCACAAGTATTCAAACAATCATTAAATTTGCTAATGGGGCGTGCCAAATGGGTCGAACCCCCACATTTTTGGCATTGGATCTTAAATCTTTGAAAACATCAATCACTATCCAGGGGGAATTCCCGGGATTCACAGCAGCCATATGCTGCCATAACTCCATTCTATGCGTGTACTCACAACTACCATAGACAAATGTGATTAAAATGGCTCCCTCCTCTTGTTTGTACAATCATGTAATAGTCTAATAACACACGCTCACTACTCCAAAATAAAGTTCCTCCTTCCAGAACACCTATATCTTACCTCGAGCCATTTCATTCGAGGTAAAATAATTAAAGTTAATTAAATTAGCTAATCTTTCCATTTTATTAGCAAAGTTAAATGGTTTGGTTATGTAAAATATACCGACTTCAAATTTATTAAGCATGCTTCTTAAATATTTTTTGGATTTTCCTAAACCTCTAATATTCTAATATAAGACTTTATTCCACAAGAAAGGAAGCGTACTTGGGTGGCCGAATGGTGGTGTGTTTAGATATCTTGCTTTTACATGCGGACCTCTTAGACTGTTGATCGATGTCCGTCTTGCATGCTTTTAGGGCCCCTGGCGAACTAATTTTATCATCCTCTTCAGTTTTCGAGTCCACCTTCAGAATTGACATAGCATTCATCCCATCCCCATTCCTCGAACTCGACAAATTCCCATATGCCCCATGGGGGTTGAGGGGTCAGAGATTGCCTCATTCGGGGTGGAGGCCCTTTTGGCATGTATTGCCCCTGAGTCAGGGCATGCAGGAGAGTGAGGAGGCATTTATGTACCTTCAAGCCCAACCCCATCGTTAACGATTGCCTAGCCCACTGCAAGACTTGAGGCATATCGAGTATGGCAATTCTGGACTAGGGAGTCCACAGGAAAATTTACCTAGCCCAAGCCCATCACAGCTATACCCGATCTACCATCAATGTCTTGTTAGCCAGTGGGTACCAATTCTGACACCGAGCAGCGATGACTTTTCTCTGTCGTCCATTCCTCATTCCCTTTTGTCCGTTGCATAGTCATCTTTGCCGCTACCCATTTCCCATCCACTTCTTTCTCCTCAATAGCATTATGCCCCAGGGTAATGACGTTTTTTGTGGGTCTCCACTTCCCGTCCTTCTATGACTTCCTCAGGGTATACTACGATAAATCTATTACTCAGCCTAAGCTTTCACCGCTTTGCTCTTCTGGACAACTATCAGCCCCTTTGGTTACCTTAGGAACTTGATTAGACCATTGCCTCGCTTCAATCTTATTTTCCCCCTCGACACCAGCAAGTAAATTCTTCCATGCATAACCCTCCTAGGCCTCTTCAACCATCCAAAACTTATCCCTAATATGTTCCAGGACAGGGGTCTCCTTTGGTCCCAACATTCACCCCTCGAACATGGACCATCGGTGCTCCTTTAAATAATCGTCCTTCTCGGACCTTAATTGGGGATTCCCCCTCTAGAATAAGTGACCACCGGTGCCCCTCAAATAACCCTTCCCTAAAATACGAGCAGCGAGCCACCCATAGATTCCACACTATTACTATCCACCATAAATTTCAGAATTCAAGATGGGTTGATTGGCCATGCCCATATGTGCTTCAAAATGATTGTGCGGGTCCCTAGGAGCTACCACATAAAATTCAAACTAGCAAATCTTTCAAGTTATATATTCTAAAGGCCAAGTATAAAATAAGTGTTCCAACATCTTTTGTTCATTATCACATTATACACATGTAGTACTCTTTGTTATTGTGATTCATCTTTAAGATAGATCGTTTATTGCAGGAATTTTGATCGTTGTCATCCTCCAGTAGAATGCAGTAACCTTGAGGGGTGCTATTGGGCACCATATTTTTGCCAGATTTTGGTGTAGATGTGATATTCTTCCTGTGTATTGCAGATCTGATGTTTTTATTTTAGAGGCGTTCTTGCAATAGCACCAATTTTTTTTCCATTTAGTTTTATTGTTTTTACCGAATATGCGATAGATCTGATATCGAATCATGATTAGTCGTTAGTTGGACTTGGGCTGATGGAACTATTGTTTTTATTTAAAGTTTTTGGTTTAATATTTTGGAAATGTGATAGATACGATATTACTCATTGTATATTTTAAATTTATATACAATAATTTTATTTTTTATATAGAAAAATGACAGTGCGACTGGGGCGGACAGGGTGGGCTGGGAATGAAGAAGATTTTTATGTTCCGTACCGTACAGGGGCGGAGCCGAGAATATAAATCTGGGATAACTCAATTTTTTTAAGAACATACTTTTGTTAGACCAAAAATAAATTTGAAAAATAAAAATTACATGTAAAAATACATATTTTTATTTTTCTTATAAATTCAACCTAAAAAAATTGTGGATCATGGCACCCTAGTTCCCCTAGCTCCGCCATAGATGACGGGTGGGAGAGCGCGGGATAGATTTTTCTATCCAATACCACGATGGGGAAAGGTGCGGGCCTGGGTATGCTCCCAAAATGTTATGCCTCCGCCCTTCTCCAGAATCCAAACCATCATGGATGTTAGAAGTGTCTGGCCAGAGTTGTCTGTTAAATGGCTATGGCCCCCTTAAATTGTATCTTTTACAAATCTTATAGCAAGGAATTTCATTATTTTTATCCAAAACTTAATTTTTGTATGTTTTGTTTTGATATTTTTTAGCCCCTTTAAAAGAGTTCTAAACCCCCTTCATAAAAATGTCTAAATGAATAAAATTCTGCACCGCTCTATTTTGTCTAGATTTTTTGGACATGTTGTACTTAGCAATTTTTCAACCCATCTTGTATTGGATACAAGATAATGTTTCTGCTGATTAGAAAATGCTTTAAATCTGTTGTTGAAGCAAATCCAAAATTTTATGGGTGTGGCGGCTGTAGTGCACAAATGGATCAGGTCTGCCCAGCCCACCCAATCGAAAGATCAGACTGGGCAGACCCTGTCCGTTTGTAGTTTGAGTTGGGCTTTGATCATAATACGATGTGCCAATCCAGTTTCAACTTTCAAACCTGTAGATGCGCCCAATCAAGTCCGTTCTACCAAAAAGTTCAAAAGAATTCATATTTGTCCATTTAGCCGACCTACCAAGTGACACGTTAAGCCGTGAGCAAAGATGGGACTTAAGTGTAGTTGGCCGAGTGGAGTATTGGTCCCAACCCAATCAAAAAGCCCCTATGATTACTTTGTTGGCCCATTTATTCAACTATGGTTCCTTAAGATTATCGAAAATCGAAACATATAGGCCCAACCTTGTAGGCTTGGGCAATTAAAAACTCAAAATTGAAAGTGCCATTTTTTGATCTGTTCCAAAATTATTTCGGAAATAGCTTCTAGTTTCCGATTCTATTTCGTATTGTTGTTCGGAATTCGGAATCGATGTTCGGAAATTAAGAATTCTGAATAGTAATAAAAAATTCAGAAATAAAAATAAAAACTATTGCTAAATCAAACGCCCATAAAACAAGGAGGAAATCCAGAAGGAAGAAAAATCCAGAATTTTCATAAGAAAAAGAAAACAAAACCTAAACATAAATAAAAATAACGAAGAAACTAAAAGAAGAATTCCTGCTAAATCAGATCCGATTCGAGACATCAGGCATATACAAACATTCAAATTCAATAGGTAGTATTTGCGCTGTGTGCAACACAGAGGTTAGAGGGGCAGAAATTTCTTACCTGGTGGCTTTTACTAGAACTAAAGGGAACAGTTTGCGGCCGGGCTGCGGGATGAGGACTGAAAATTGAAGGAAGTTGGAGCCTGGAAGACTTAAGAGGATAAGTCAGCCAATTCTGAAGACGAAGGTTGAAGTCTAATTCTGAAGACAGTCACAAAGTCGAAGAGGATGAGTGATGAGTCACAGCGCAACCGGCCAATTGATTCTCGAATTAGGCATAGACTATGCTATTAGAACGCATAATTTTTTTATAATTGAGAGCAAAAGTGGTATGAATGCCTTTTTCTGCTTGCATTTCTTCATTGCAGTTACATTAGATTTATAGGGTTTCAACAAGTACATGTGGAGACCGTGTGATCTTGACAGGATAAAGTTCCCTGGATGACAGGAATTCTTTTTTTGACTTAAGGTGAGGAGGATCCCTGGATTATAGTAATCCTGCCTTTAACTTTTATTTTCATGTCTTTCTAACATTCCCCCTCAAGTTGAATTGGAGGATCTTCAATTCCCAACTTGCACAATGTACTCGCAAACACGGGGCTGAGAAGTGCCTTACTTAATATGTCTGCTAGTTGGCCTACTGAACGAACAAACGGGAGGCTATGACGTTTTCTTCCAACTTGTCTTTAATAAAGTGATGATCAATTTCAATGTGTTTGGTTCGATCATGCTGGACCAGATTTTTGGAAATACTAATAGCAACTTTATTACCATATCTCAAAGGGCACATGTTTTTTTACGGGTTTTTCGATATCTGCCATTAATTTTCTAAGCAATAGTAGCTATGTAAGTCCCATGTGACTCCTCTAAATTATGCTTCAACACTTGAGAGGGCAATCACCTTTTGGTTCTTGCTTCTTCGTGTTACCAAGTTTAAGCCCACAAATTTGAAATACCCTGCTGTTGAATTTCTATTTACTGGATTGCTTGCCCAATAAGTATCAGTATATCCTTCAATTCTTAAGTGACTATTTTTTCTAAAATGAATTCCTTTTTTTCGGTGATCCCTTGAGGTACTTTAGGATTCTCAGTGTTGCCTTCATATGCTCTATTTGTGGTTGGTGCATGGACTGGCTTACTACTCCAACAGTATATGCGATATTTGGCCGGGTATGTGCCAAGAAAATTAACTTACCAACTAGGTATTGATATCAACTTTGATCAGCAAGTATTGCGCCTTTTTTGATCTATAGTTTTTGATTTAGGACCGCTAGTGTATCTGCTGGTTTGGAATCAACTAGGCCAATTTTTGCCATAAGGTCCAAGACGTATTTCTTCTGTGAGATGAAGATGCCTTGTGTTGATCATAGGACTTCAATCCCCAGGAAATACTTCAATTGTCCCATGTCTTTCATTTCAAATTCTCTGAATAGACTCATCCGAAGATTACTGATCTCAGTTACATCGCTTCTTGTGATTATCACATCATCAACTTAGATTATTAAATAGGTTGCCAGTTCACCTCTTTGTTTTACGAATAGCGTGTGGTCTGAGTAACCCTGTCGATAGCCATTTTATTTCATAGCACTGGTAAACCGTACGAACCAAGCTCTTAGTGACGGCTTTAGACCGTATAGTTCCTCCTTAAGGCGGCATACCTTAATTTTGAAAAATGACTGGAGAATCATGGGGGTTGTTCCATATATACTTACTCCTGTAGGTCACTATGTAAGAAGGCATTTTTTTTACGTCGAACTAATGAAGAGGCCAGTCAAAATTTGTTGCTACTGATAGTAGTACCTGAATCGTTTCCAGCTTTGCTACGAGTGAAAACGTTTCTGAATAATCTATTCCGTATATCCTTTTTGCCAACAATCTTGCTTTGTATCATTCGACTGTTCCATACAACTTGTGTTTTATGGTGAATACCCATCGACAACCAACGGCTTGCTTTCCGGTGGGTAGTTCACATTTTTCCTAGGTGCATTTCTTCATTAATGCATTCATTTCATCCTCCATGGCCTGGTTCCAGTCCATCAATCCTTGTGCCTCCTGAACTAATTTAGGTAGTTGTACTGAATATAGGGCTGCTGCATATGTATGTGTTGCAGTATCTAGACTTTTCACTTTGACCAGATTGGCCATAGGATACTTTGATCGCTACGGCTCATGTTCAGGTTCATATCTCTTTGCTGGGATCCCTCTTGTGCTTCTGTATGGAAGGGTGTATTGAGGTTCACTCAAGCTTGGTTCGGCGGAGTCCCTATCATGGTCAGCAGAAGAAGATGCAATAATGGTCATCAATGGATGGTCAGACGTATTTACCTGAGGTATATTAGGTTGGAAGGAAGACCTTGGCATGGAGACACCGGAGGTTAGGTCGTTCAGTGTGGGGCACTGTACCGTGGTAGCGTGGGATTGATCCTGTGATTGATCCATGGTAGCATGGGGTTGATCCTGTGAATTAGTGATTTCTGTAGACGAGTTATTAAGTAACCAGTCAAGTCAATCTGGCATACATTTAGTAGTCTCCCCCTGACTGATGAGTTGGATGGTGAAATAATACTCTGTCTCGAGAAAGTCACACTCCATAATTGTATTAAGTAGACGAATGATCGGATCAAAGCATTGATATCCCTTCTTATTAACGTCGTATCCAATATACTCTCCTCCATTATCAGATCATAGAATTTTGAAAGACATCTGGAATTGAGTGTGAACTATAGTGAAGAAGTCAACAAATTTAGTAGTTACCTTGGATTTGTGTTTAAGGAATTTAATCCAAATTACCCAAGTGCAATCATCAATAAACTATACAAAGTATTTAATACCATGAAATCCAGAGTTCGGGGATGGTCCCCACACACCAGAATATATCAATTCAAAAGGTCGGGCTGCTCGAGTAATATTTATAGGATAAGATTGGCGACGGCTTTTGGCCAACACACAAGTTTCACAACTAAGATTACCAAATGCTTGAGAAAACTTAGGAACTTCCCAAACAACGGTGCCACTACGAAGCTTGGCGGTCAGTAGTCCCATGTGCTAACATGTTGGTCCAAGTACTTGATACATCATCCACATAGTACAGTCCCCGCCTCTCAGTGCCACGCCCAATGATCTTTCCCATCCTTATATCCTGTAAGAGGCAAAAGGTTGGATACATTAGGGTACAACAATTAAGTTCTCTGGAGACATGACTGATAGATAGTAGCTTGCATGATAAAGATGATACATATAAGCAATTTGATAATTTGAGTTTTGATGTGATCTCAATAGACCCGACGCCTTTTACGTGCACGATACCTCTATTAGCAGTTTGAATATATTTTCGTCGGGAGTAGGCTGAGTAAAGATATCATTTTAGTCATTGGTCATTGTATTTGTGGCCCCACAATCAAACAGCCAGGGCGGGGAATCGACCCTCGATATATCACAGCGTGTCACATGGCCAATGGGACCACCTCCCGTGAGAGTATTTCTTTTGGGGCAATTTTGTAAATTTGCGGAATTTGGTGAACTCATATGAAATTTAGGCTGTTAGGGTGAATCTGTAATTTCCAAGGACTGTAGAGGTCTCATTGAAAAATCCACAAAAATCGTGGGTCCCGCCGTAACATCCGATGGGAATTTAAAAACACGTGGGGGTTTCTCCGTAATATTCGAAACTGATGGCGTGTCGCCTGCAATTTTAATAACATAGGAGGGGCATCTCTGTAATTTAGTGTATGATAAGGGTTTCTTCTTCAGACCAATACCTGCGTCCACTGGTCGTGATGCTACTTCAGTCACGGTGATACAACCGAATCCCGTCATGCCACTGCCATCGCTGCTGGCGGCGTCTTCACTGCCTACGGTAGTAGCGGCAAAACCATCCCGCTTGCCTCTCTTCTATGGATTGTTCCATTTCTCCGGATACCCGATTCGCTTAAAACAACCTTCGTGATTGTTGTCAGATCTCTGGCCTTCTTCACACCACAACCTTGATTTATCGATTTTCTCCAGATACCCTATGCATTTTAAGCATCCGTTCCGGGTATGGCCGGATCTCTGACAGTCCATACACCAAAGGCGAGATTTATCTATTATTTCACTGCCACGAGTTGCCTACACTATCGTTCGAGGCATCTGCTTCATCGGCTCGGTGTGGCCCTGCGTGAACAAGCCACTTTCGATGTCTGATGATGTATCGCTGCTCTCTTCCCATTTTGAATGGAAGATGCCATGGCGGGCTGCCTCTTGCCTGACCACAGCATAAGCGGCTTCTACTAAGGGTAAAGGATTTGTTTTGAGCAAATCTCGGCGAGTAGCATCGTATTCATCATTAATTGCAAAAAGAAATTGGAACAACTTAGTCTCTTCTCGCAGGCGATGAAATGTAGCGATATCGTTGGCAAATTCCATCAAATTCTATTGGCGTCTCTCAATTTCCCTCCAAAGTCGTTGAAGATTTGTGAATAGCTGCTCTAGTGTCCCCAATCCTTGTTTTTGCTAATTGGCCTTGACCGTGATATCATACAGTTGCAATGCATCCCCTACACGTCCGAACGTAGTTGCTAAGGTTTTCCATAGTTCACGCGCAGCAGGACATTTAGAGTATATGTTAACTAGACTTGGTTCGATTGAATCGAGCAGTCATGAACAGACGGTTAGATCATTTTGTTCCCCGTTTGAATAGCCCAAATCTTGCTTGTTCAGAGGACAAGGTTTACCGGTCAGATGGCTCAGGCGGCCCCGTCCGCCAATTGCAACTCACGTCAACCTGCACTACAATGAGTAATGCTAGGGGTGAGCAAAATTACCGACGGTAAACGGTAATACCATTTACCGTCGGTAACCGTTATCGTATTACCGTAATTATCGGTATTTTAGTAATACGGAATGGTAACAGTTTTAATATTGCATTACCGATAAAAAAAAATGGTATAGTAATGGTTTTTACCATTATCAAAACAGTAAAAACTATTTACCGTTTTTGTTTAAAAAAATGCAGTTAATCAAAAAATTCTTATTCAATTATTCTTTTGTATAAAATAAAGAAAAAAATTCTAAAACTTTTCATTATTATCTTTAACATCTTTCTCTTTGGGACTAGGGTTCATTGTTCATTGAACAGAAATTGCATACTAATTTAAACTTGTTTATGTTGCTCATTGTTTGATACTTGATGTGGTTGTTGAATTATTGATAATTATTTAAACTTATTTATGGTGTTTATTGTTTTATCATGTTTTATCATATTTGTACGGACGCATTCTGTCGTTTTGCCCCAGAGGCAGGCTCTGCCCGGATACCAAAGTGGTTGCCGGTTTCGGTTAACTTACCCAAAAAAAAATCATATTTGTACGGACTACGAAGTTATAGGTTTTTTTTAAAATTAATTATAAATAAAATAACAAATGTTATATTATCAATTTTTTAAAATAAAAGAATAATACAATAAAATTTAAATAATCTTTAATGATATCAGAGCATGTCAGCCTAACGCGCGAAGCATGTAACCTGTAACCTCCTGGCTTGTCAAGAGGTTGCAGGTTCGAGTCCCCAGTGGGGGAATTTCACTGATATCGTGGGAATAGTCGGAGGGTCCAATGGGCCCGAAGGATACCTGGGTAGGTCGTGCTGGGCCGGTCGCTATCCGCGAAACGGTTAAAAGCCCGCTGAATTGTGGTCCCGCTAGCACATTACGTGGACAGCCGAGCATTACTTACCAAAAAAAAAAAAAAAATCTTTAATGATCTTTGAACGAATAAGAAAAATATTAATAAATGTTTATCATAATTCATATAAAAAATATTAAAAAATAGCAAAAATTAAAATAAAATAATATAAAATAAAATAATGATGGTAACGGTAAAATACCGCTACAGTACAGTTTATCGCAATACCATAACAGTATGATTTTTCGGTATTTTGGTATTTCGGTACGGTAACGGTAATGATAAATTATTACCATTAAAAAATAGTACGGTAACGGTAATGGTAATTACCGTTATTGTTTACCATTTGCTCACCCCTAATTTCATGTTTTTTTGTTTTGGAATTTGAAGGGGTAAAAATATATTTTTTAAATTTATAGACATTCTTTTAAAATTAAAATGGAGGCGTCAGGCGAGTAGAGACCAAGGCAAAGGGTGCAGTAGCTTTGTCAGGATACCCTGAGGGGAATAGTCGGCGGGCCAAGGCCCAAAGGATACCCCGATTCGTGAAACAACTGGGGCGAAAGGTCCAGCCCTGATTACTTATCAAAAAAAAAAAAAAAAAGTGACTAGTGTATGTCATTGAAGACCCAACCAGCATTTCCACCCACACGGCGATAATTTATTGCTTTGATTTTGAACTTGTTTTTTAGGTTTTCAGCTCAACCACTGCTCCAAGCTTCTTCTGCACCTATCGTCAATGAAAATGCTATGGTGCTTGTCCCCTTGCCAAAGGTTCAACACATGTTTGAATTCAGAATTTTGCATCCAACAGACACGGTTTATTTACTAGCATGCCCAATGTCATTTGAATGGGAAGAGTTTAAGATAGTTTTCTTCTCACAAGAGATGTAATGTTGGTCTTTGTGTAACCGCGGTAAGAAAAGGGTGAAGAGTGATTGAACTGTAGTTGAAGCAAACAAGGTCATGTCAGTCAGGGTAGCTAGGGCAGTCAATATTGTTGTTTTCTAATCCGGACGAGGTGGTCTAGCGGTGAATCACCTCGATACACAGGGCTTGCCTAGTGAGGTCGCATGTTCGAATCCAGCTAGCGCCAGCTTTGTCAGGATACCCTGAGGGAATAGTCGGCGGGCCAAGGCCCAAAGGATACCCCGATTCGTAAAACAACTGGGCCGAAAGGTCCAGCCCTGATTACTTATCAAAAAATATATATATATATATATATATATTGTTGTTTTCTATTCTGCCAATAATCAATGCTTTGGCCAATTTTGGCAACAAGACTTTTGGCTATTTTATTTTTTTTTATTTTTTATCTTGTGCTTCCTTGTCCCCTAAGTTTCAATTAAACTCATTCACCAAAGTAGATTCTAAAAATGAAATAGAAGCAGAATCATTGAAACTCTCATTTTGGTCTGGTCCCCTTGCAGATGGTGGAGGCTCTAAAATACAGTAAACTTGATGAATGATGACTCTGATGTATGTGTAAGTTAGTAAGAGACATCTCTGCTAATGTGAATATGCTGAGATCAAACATATCTGCTGGTGATTTGATTACACAGAGAGTCATGTCTATATTTCTTGACTAAAATGAGGCAAACCCCTCAAGTCATATTGAGAGGCTGTGCAGATATGAATGCAGAAATTCATAAACCATGTTCGTTTCCTTTTTGTCTAATTTCTGACTCTGTCTGCCCTGATCCATGATTCTTAATATATCTAAACAGCCAATCAATCCCAGATAAGAATAAATAAATTACCAAACTGTTTAAGCATTAATGCTTTAGGTATAGAGGTGGACAAACGGATGAACCGGGCCTACACCCTAAAATCAAAGCCCAACCCATTTTTATTACGGGTCGGTTAAGGATAGCCCGTTTATGCCCGTATTTTTATTTTATTTTTATTTATATTATATATTTTTTTTATATTATTATTAATTAATATTTTTAAAAAAAAAATGGGATTGGGGTAAGAAGATTCAATCCCCTCTGCCCGCCCAAATTACCCACTGAACCACTGGAACACTTTGGGTCCGTTTGGTAGCATGATTGCGATGGGATAATGCATGTTATCCTTAGTTATCCATCGTTTAGTATCAAAATGTATTTTTTTTCACGTGCGGGATAACCCCAAAATTTTGGCTAACTGGGTGATAAAACGCCAGTTTTTATCCGATCTAAAATGCAGGGTTTGATTTTATCCCTCGCTTATCCAATAATAGCTAACCCTCGGTTATCCGCGATCTGGGATAAACGCTATCATGCTACCAAACGATGCTTTTGTTTTTATTCATAAATAAGTATTTTTTGATAATATGGGAGAATCCACGAAATTGTCCATCATGTTCAGAATCTGGCTTAAGCTGCTCGTCATGGAGAATGGATTGAACAGATCTGATCAAATAGAAGCGCAGGATAGCGAAAGATACTCTTAGCCAAACTTATTACCATACGAAAAATACTCATTCACAACACTAAGGGCCCGTTTTGCGCAGCCTTCTTAAAATTATAATTAGATTATAAGTACCTTTTTTTTTTAAAAAAGAGTGTTTTGCGCAGCCAACCTTCTACTACTTGTTCTTATTTTAAGAAAGTAAACCTTCTAAAAAATAAGTACCTCCTAACATGTTTTTTTTTCCTTCTTAAAAAAAAAGTACCTCAATTCCGGCACGGCGGGAGGGCTCCGGCACGAGGGGGGGTTCGGCCACCGCGCGGCGGCGAGGCTCCGGCTCCGGCACGGCAGTTTCAAAAAATTCCAGACACTCCGAGGCACCTCTATTCTAAAAATAATTATCGTTTAAGTACTTGCGCAAAACATCATCTCTCTCAAAAATAAGAAATAGTAGAAATAGTAGAAGAAGTAGAAGACCTGCGCAAAACAGGACCTAAATAGGCCAGATTGAAGAATCAAGAAATAAGTCGACACGAAGACTAGAAACAAGCAGAATCATAAGAGCAGGCCACCAATAGGGCATTTTTCAATAAATAACAAACATATTCACCATATAAACCAGAATCAAAACACCAATCGGGAGTTCAATTAGGTCTTGGATCTCACAAATTAAACAAAATAGGCACTCACCACCAAAACAGAAAAGCATTCTCACAAACACGGAACAATAATACGACTACCTCCAAAGGGAGAAAGCATGCATCGATCAGGGCGTCAGTCGACGTCCCAATCGGGGCCATCGAGATCGCTGTCGTACTCGCGCACAACGTTCTTGTTGAAGAGGCGAGAGGAATTTAGACGAGCCGCCGAAACCGCCGGACGAAGATTATTATACAAAAACGAGCAGGCGGGTTACCTGCGGGCTAAAAACTTGAGCCCGTGCCCGCATCGCGTAAAAAACGGGCGGGCCAATCTGCCCATTTTTTTCAATCAACCCGTCGTCCCCTGTCAAAATATGGCAGGCCAAGCCCGCTTATCAATTTTTTGTTGATGGGCCGGGTCTATTTAACTGACCCATTTGCCTAACTCTATTTAGGCCAAATCAAGAAAGGTGAAAGCGTGGATGGAAAGGGGGCAGGCACAACACAATCCCAGGTGTGCTGGTAAGGACTAAAAGAGTAACATAGATGAAAAAGTAAAAGTTTTATTAGCAGTAAAAATCTTGAAAACCGTACAATCTTCTCATGATCCAGGCACCGGAAAATTCAAACACAACTCTCTTACATGCGCCTCCTGGTTTGGATGATTTAATTATAAAAATATTAATATATCAATAAAGTAAAATCGAGCTGTTGATCACTTGTTTTTTAGCTGAGCCCTGACCCCTCCTTTCGTTTTATGGATTTCCGTATTTTTTGTCAGAGACAAGAGCTACCATAAAGGCAGCATAATTTCCATGAGCAGAGTGGCAGCAGATACCCATAGAGGAGCTTGTGCAGTAGTCATAATTGTGTACAGTACACGCAGAGAGAAAGGGAAAAAAAGAAGTAAAGAGTTAGAGAAAGGGATGCAGATGCAGTGCAGTGCAACAGTGTGGATCAGAACAATTAGTTTATCCATGTACAGAAGATTCTGCAACCAAATGGTCCGTGAAATAAATATACCAACTCGACTCTCTGCATTTTTACCCATCTAGTGGCTCAAAGTCTCCAACACAAACAAAAACCTCATCTTCTTACTCATTTTTGCTGAGATTCGTAGCTTTTTTTTCTCACAAAGTGTTTGATTTGATGATGAACGCGAGCGGGAGAAGTCGGTTCCCTTTCACACCATCCCAGTGGCAAGAACTCGAGCACCAAGCTCTTGTCTACAAGTATATGGTTTCCGGGATGCCCATTCCTCCAGATCTCTTGTTCACCATAAGAAGAAGCTTGGATTACTTTCATCCAAGTTTCTTCTACAGCAGAACCAACAGCACAGTAGTGTTTCTTACAAACATCTCTTAGCTTTCTCTACATCTGTGATATACTATTTTATTAATGGCTTTCTCTACATTGGTATGATATTGTCCGCTTTGGGCCGGAGCTATCATAGTTTTGCTCTTGGAATTTTAATCCAAAAGGCCTCATACCAAGTAATATGGTGTCCCTATATTTAAATCCATCAAATTCTTTATTCACAATTGTGGGACAATTGTTCTAACAATATATAGCATTGAAATCATCAAGCTTCCACCTTTGTTGCTTAGAGTAGAATCTGTTGGGCCTGCATTAGTTAGTGTTTTGGGCTTCCTCCCTATATCTGGTGACATTACACTAGTTTCTTGTCACAGCTCAGCCCTGGAGCATACAGTCTTTTAGCATAGGAGAAGTTACTCTGAGAAATACAGATTTAGATCATCGGATCAAGCAGTTTTATGGTAACCCTTGAGACATCTTATGTGCACATGCCAATGGATATGGCTTTATTTCACGTAGCATTAACCAGTACTAGAGTATTGCCCGTGCCCTCAGGGCACGGGATAAAATTGCGAACTTCAACAAAACACCAAAAGTGCGAAAACTATTTTTTGACAGCTTTGTAGGTTGATGACGTTGGCTATTTCCAGCATCTTTCCTGTCCACATCTTGGGTGGTTCTAATCTGCGGTGAGGCATCCCTCGCCGGCGAGAAGGTCCGTAATGCTTGATAAATAAAAAGCAAAATAAAGGAAACCACAGTAAATAGTGACAATATTCGAATAGAAAATGCAAAAAAATAAAAAACTGCCTAATTCTTTTTGTACTAGAACTCTACATCATTCTCTTATCTCAAGCGTCTTAGATTCTTTACAAGTATAGTATCTGAGGACTATATTCAGGGGTCCATGCTATGTGTTCGTCTCCAACTAATTCTCGTCTGCTTGCTGTCACATTGTTTGATACTGACCTCCAACCAAATTGTACAGATGGATGCATTAATTTCCCATAGCTCCAAAAGCTTCTATGCCTGTGTTGGAGAAAGTACTCGTGCCTACCAGAGCCCTTCGAAAGACCTCACTACCATCAACAACCGTTTGAATGGGTAACCTCTCTTTACCCCTACTATCTACCGTTCTGAGTGATTGAAACTAGGGGTGCCAAACGGTTCCGGGATTTTTCGAAACCCATCCCGTTACCCGAATTTTCGAAAATTGCAAAAATTCGGGTATTCGAGATGGGAATGGGACCGGAATTCTGATCACATTTATTTTTGGGACGGGTTTGGGGATGGCTATTACTCGGACCGAATTTCCATTTTTAGGCATAATATTCGTATGCGGTAATCCCCGAAACCTGACTCGTTCCGTTGAATTTCCAAAAATTACGGGAATTCGAGTATTCGAGACGAAAATTGGACCAAATTTTTGGTCTTGTTTATTTTCGTGCTATTACCCGGACCGAATACCCATTTGACCACCCCTTATCAAAACACCCCTGTATGGATGTATCAATGATATGATCTCCTCACATGTTTTCCTAGGACGCGGAAACTCCGAGGCGCCCTTCATTTTGATGATGTTGATGTTGGTTTGGTAACAGACTCCGTAGTTGCTGAAACCCTCTACATTCAAAATGGAAGCTGTGCTGCGTCTAAATCCGCCTTTCCCGTGAAGACCGAACAACCTGACTCGTGATGATGTACAATTGCTTGTTTGTTGTGTGCATTGTAAATAATACACGATTTTTTGTTTGTGTTTTGGTTCTTGTTGTAGGCTGTAGTAGGGTTGTGGGTATGAGATGTGCGGCGGATTTGTGTTATTCGATGTCCGCCACTAACCCCCCGAGAGAGTAGTAGTAGTAGGGATACATGGTACTCAATATTCAACAGATTTCGCATTAAGAAGCAAGTTTGCTCAAGTCTCACGGAGTTTCAAGTGTCAGATTTGCATCCAATGTATGTAATATAACACATGTATGCACACTCACGGAGTTTAAGTGTCAGATTTACATGGTACTCAATATTCAACAAATCCCTGCTGATGGTTGGTCTTTGATTTTTTGGTCTTTAAAGGAAAAGGGATATTTGATCCGGACTTGTTCTTGCTATCCATGTAATTATACAACTAATGTATATACCGTCACAATGTGTCAAGTATATTTTTAACTAAGTTGGGGTTTGGGAGTCAGATGTACGTAGCATTATCTTTGTAATTATACAAAGAAACTGTTTTCATTATGACGATGTATAGATTTTAATTTCATTAATTGAAATATTAGAATTTAATAGTTATTTTAATCTAATTTATTATTAACATAAAATTAAAAAAAATCATTAATGATGTCAGTTTTATTTTGCAATGGACACCACTAATGTATTAGAAACGATATAGCGCACGAATTCCTTTAGCACGAACACAAGAATTTGTGTGAAAAGACCGAAATACCCCTGGGGAGAGGAAACAGAGGAGGAGTTTCAGTTGTCTGATTATTTGTGGCAGTGGGGTATTTCAGGAATGTTTAAATAATGAACTCTTTGCTTAATTTTTCTTAATCTTTAGTTTAGTTTTAAAAATGGGGTGGTGATTGATTTAGATTAATGTAAAGGAGAAGTTGAACATGAACCTATAAAGGATCATTGAAAAGGTGATGAAACTAATAGGATTGGTTACCACATGCAAAAGTATTATTAGTCATATCAATCTCAAAACTAAATAGTTAAATTAGGGTAGATTCAAAGCTTAGAATGAACAAAACAGATTGTTAGATATTGAAGGTTTTGATTGTCTTGTGTCATCGTATGCAGGGTCTTCAAAGATTCTGAACCATTATCATGGTTTCTATTCAGTTTGTGATTCAATCATGATTTATGTGGAGTGCTACCAATCATTGGTCATGGTGGTTTATACTAGTAATTGTTGGACTAGACTAATCCACCATGCTCCGCACCCCCCACCCCCACCCCACCCCACACAAACTATTTAAACTGCTGACCTAAAATTCCCCAATTGAATCAAAGGTCGTGACCTAACATATGATTGACGCCCATCACTAAATTTTATACAGTAATTGTTGCACATATTTCTTCTGATCATTAGAGCTTGGTTCCGGACCCAATATCATCCATACACCAAGTTTATCACCTTAATTAGAAGCCGTTGACAACTTCTAGTTTCTTCCAAGTGGAAAGTGGAAACACCTACATTAACATTGAACTTTAGCTTGGATTTCTCCATCCTAAACAATTCAAAGCACTTCTCTGAGGTAATTCAAAGCCCGTCTTTTTGAGTTTGAAAATAGTCGTTTATGTTCGAGAAAACTAAAAACTGCTTGGCACAAGCTGTTACAAACAGTTCCAAAGAATCCAATGATAAATAGATTGATGGACATTATACTTAACCTCTTAGATGGTTTATGGCCTCCATAGAGTACATTTTTAAACTCAGAAAGCGCAACTTAAATGGGGTCTTCACAGTCTAACCTATTACAGTGAATAGAGAAGAAGAAGAAGAAGAAGAAAACACTTCCACAAAGAAAGCAAGTTCACATGGAATATACTAGTAGCCAATATTATCAGTATGGACATTGGATACTTTACCCCAGGGCAGAAAAAACTAGTAATAAGAAAGCTACTCCAATATATGTGAATACTAAAAGTATCAGTTACCTGCCTAAAAAAAACTAAAAGCATCAGGATCGCATCTGTATCAAACACAGCGCATCTATGCCTAAAATTTCACTGTCAAAGCACTATATGGATACTTCAGAAACCCAACCTATCAGGGTAAGCTCTAAACCCTTGAGATGTATGGTTTAAACCCACGGATCAACAAGGAGAAGTCATACAAATCAGTTTCTTATCAAAGCACACCATATCCACAGTGATCAGCTTTCTAATACCCAACCATCCCAGAAAGAACCAATGCAACAGCTAGGAAGGAAAATGTGAAACTGTAACAAACAGCAACATTTTTAGCTGATGAATTCAAAAATAAAATTGGAAACACCCACATGTTACTTAAGTGCTCATCATTCTAATATCAGAATATCCCATTGGTGAACTAATGCGATCGCAAAGGAAGTAAAACAAAATGCTGTAACTAACAGAAAATTCTTTAACTGATGAAGTGAAGTCAAATGCGAACATAGAAAAAGATCAAACTGTTAAATGATAACCATATTCATAAATAAAGCTAGATAATCAAAATAAAGCTAGAAAATAGCAAACTTTGACAGTTCAGTAAATCAAAATGGCACTGGAGTTCAGGGCTTCTTCCTTGAGTCTTGTCATGATCGCACCACACTATCCCATTTTTCAAAGGGACTATCTACCATACTAAATCAGATCAATCACCCTTTCTCCTGAATGAGCATCCCTCTGTAAGCCTGGCTCGCCCACCAGTAGGTTGACACAATACTGTTTGGCAATTTCCACAAACCACAACTGTTTGGGAATGGCTAAATACAGTTGTTCTGCACGTAACAAGTACATAATTAAAAAAACACTCAAAAGATGGATGGATACTAATAGGTGAATTTACGTAAGTCAAAGCAGATCATTCTCAAACTGTAGAATAGTACAGCAAGGACAGAACTTACATGTTAAAACAACCCTGGCACTTGACATCCTAAATCGCAGAACAGAAAATGTCTCAGAGAAATTGAAAAGAACAAGAACGAGCAACCAATGAAGTAATAGAAAAAGGGTGGGCAAAGAATACCATAAAGAACGAGTTCGGAGACTGGACGAGACGCTTGAGCTTGTGCTTCCTCTTCTCAAGCTCTGCCGGTGAGTTGAGCAAATCGACATCGTTGGGAAGGACCTTTTGGCAAACAACAAATAATCATTAAAAAAAAGTAAAATTGAATTTACATAACTACAGCAAAATCAAAAGATTAACAAGTATACCATCTTTGTTGATTCTGAGAAGTTAGCACTGCAGTAAGGGAATTACCACACAATGGAAACGCTAACGCTGAGAGGCGATTGAAGGAGATGGAATCTAGGGTTTGTTTGTGATATATATCACCGGCTTGATCAGATTTTCTTTCCTTGTTGGGCAAACGTTTGGGCCTCCATTTGGGCTGGATAATTAATTTTTAATACCTGGCCCATTAAGACTGGATATACTATATAGGCATGATATATTGTTTTTCTTCTAATTTTATAGTTGTGATTCAATGGCTATTTTCTTTTTTTAGATAATTAAACTTCATTATAGAGGTCCCATCCCAATTCCCAACCAGAGGGTCCCACCATGGGTAGATAGCTGGACCCGCTGCGTTCGGTTCATGGGCCCAAAGCCGGACTCAGAGTCCAGGTTGTTAGAATATATTTCACACGCATTGTGGAAGGTAATACTATCTAACTTATAAGAGAATGTGAGCTTACAATCAATCACCTTGGTACTAAGATTTTAATAAGAGTAACCCACATTCAATTGTATGTTGACACATATGCGCACTCGCACCCAGGGCCCGTGTCCGTTTACTGTTGGGCCGGGTCTACTAAATTAACATTATATCATAGCTTATATGGCTTAACAGCCCAGTAAAGATCCAAATGGCCTATGTGACCCATAATTGCGCAAGCTCAACCATATACAATGGAGCTCTGAAGTCAAAGTTTAGTCCAGCCATATGTAATGACACACAGTGTTGGTTGTGAGGTACACATGCCTACAATATAAAAAAAAGTCTCAACAGGGCTTGCTTAGTTGGACTTGAGGGGAGTGTTAGAATATATATTCTACACGGGTTATGAATGATAATATTAACCAACTTATAAGAGATTGTGGGTTTACAATCAATAACCTTGGTACTAAGATTTTTATGAGAGTAGCCCACATTCAATTGTAAGTTGGCCTATATGCGCACTCTCGCCCAGGGTCCGTGCTCGTTTACTATTGGATTGGATCCGGACCCGAGCCCATTTACTACCACCCCCAAATCCTTTTAATAAGCTAAACTCCAATAATTTTTTTTGCCTAAAATCTATTTTTTTTCAAGCCTTTTTTAAGTTCATATATCCCAAAAAAAGTTTTACCTAAAAAAAATTGAAATCCACTTTTTTTTTCCCTTCAAATCCATAATTTTAATATATTACAACCCAAAATTAAATTTTAGTTTAATCTAAAAAATTATTGTACTATTTTTTTTAAAGGTAAAAAGAATTCATAAATCTGGCCTTGAATACAACAATCACGTTAAGCTCATGAACCATCATTTCCTGCTAACAATCACGTAGAAGTAGATGAAAATGACTTGCGAAATATCGAGAGTGCCACTTCCTGCATTAGCTTTAAATTTGAAGTATGGGCCCGTTTTGCTTTCCTTCTTAAAATTATAATTGACTTTTAAGAATCTCGAACTACGAGATTGATGAGTTATTTTTTTAAAAAAAGTGCTTATAATCCACTTATAATTTTAAGAAGGCTGCGCAAAACAGGCCTTAAGCACAATTGTTTTGTTTTAATAAACTAATTTACTAATAGTAAAACGCAAGGTCCAATCAATGCTGAAGAACAGATGAAAATAGTGAAAATAAAAAAAATATTATTTGTAAAATTGTTTAAAATAAGTCATTTTAAAAAGTGTCACCAAACGCGAACCTCTTCAATCTTCATTAAAATTAGAGAAATGAATCTACAAAATTAAGATAATTTTCTGTATTCATTTTAATTGAATATTGTACAACAAAACTCCATTGTTGGGAATTATTCTCTAAAAGTGCGTTTGGAGGCTGAATAATTTCTATCCAACTTAGAGGATAACTTGTGGATTACTTCCCTACATATCATGTTATTCGCTGTTTGATAATTGTCACACATTTTTCCTTGTTCGAGAATGTCACCGCTTGGTAACGATGGACATTCGAAGGGTTGCTCTTACCCAATTCTTAAGTCGTTGTGATTTTTCTAAAATACCCTCCATATTCTAGTATAAATTCCCTAAAATCTGTAACCCTAGATTTGCCCCATTTTCTTCACTTCACTGAAATTCAGTTTCTTCTCCAGATTTCACACGTTGCCAAGGATGAACAACCTGCTCGCCCTTCGCCATCGTCGTCGCCTAATCAAGGCCCCCACCAGATTCTTGTTTTGCATGTTTGCTCGTGCATACAAGGAAGGGAAGCGGTATGATGTGAGACGCCCACCTCCGACCATCGCGGATGCTCCACCGAGAGAAGCTGATTGGAAAACCAGAGACTTGGAAAACAACCCCATCATCATTGACCGAGATGAATTCGAGCAAACTGTTTACCGTATTCTCTTCCCGGTAACTATTTCAAACTCTTGCATCACCTCTGAATATTTTAGTTAAAATCGTGTTTTTTTCTTTGTTTCGGATCTTGTAGTTTGGTTTTATGTCTGAAAAACTGAAACACGTGTATGTGTCTGAATTTTGTTACTTTTAAAATAATGTTGTATGCTTTCTATTTTGAATTGTATTTTGAATGGATGTCCTATGGCTTCAAACTTCTCTTTCTACAACCTGAATACAAGAACTTGCCAAGCAGAGCCATAAAACGTTTTTTCATGAGTTAGACAGATTCAACGTCATCTAGCTCCCATGCCTAGATACTTGAAAGATGTATGTGCTATGTGGAAGGTTACATTGTTACAAAACGTGGTTGCAAGATCATCACTCCTGCTCGACTTCTAACAGTCGCAAAGTAAAAGCAAACGAATGCAATTTCTAACCAAAAACAACTTATTAAAAGAAATATTCAGTGTTTGCATCAGAAATATGCCAACAACTCCAAAATGTCAATCTGTCATCAAAGTTGGTCCCAAGACAACTAACAACATATAATTTGACAATATATGAACTGAACGACAAGCTATACTGCTTCTAAATAGCTATGTTCAGTGTTCAAAATAGTTTACCAAATGAAACTCCTTACATCAGCATTAGTAGCAAATAAAGAGCACCCCAACATTGATAAATTCCGCCTAGCTCAACTTTCCCTCGCAAAAAAGCTTGATGACTTCAGCCCTCCCCTCTGCATCTGACATGTACTGATCGTCTTTTAGACCACATTAATCCCTCAAGGTTCTACATAGTTCTGAGAAACGTGCGCGTGAAATAAACCCCTTCCATAAGCAACAAAATGTGGCACCAAAAGTCTTCTTCTACGCTGTTAAGTCGCAAAAAGCTACAAGAAGTCAGTATGTTTCCTAAAGTGTGGCGCCAAAAGCTACAAGAAGTCAGTATCTTCTTCTACTCCCCGCAGAACACGACTATCTGCAACTGAACCTTTCCAATTAGCTAGCATGTAGATAAATTGCCCATGTGTAGCACAAACTCCAATGACATTTGTTTCCAACTGGCCTTTCCTTGTTCGGTAACATATTTAGTCTTGCACTTGAATGTGCACCGGTATACAGGTGTCGCCTACTGCCCCAATGCAGCCCTAACAAGTAATAAAAAAGAGCGAAATAAGAATGAACTTTAAAAATTTACACTTTAAAAGTTAAATACACTAAAATAAGTTAATACACGTACCAGAGAGCATTTTCATCTCTTATCAACACATGTGTCGTCTACTGGAACGGGTTGTACAAGTAATCTACCACGCAATTTGAGCACAACATGTAGCACTTGGTGGAATATTTGACTGATGATCAGACCACTACGTTGGAAATTAGTCTGTAAGACCCTACATAATAAACAAAACTAGTCTTACAAACAATACCGACAGAAATAAGCAAGGCCTAAATACCAAAACCAACAAATTAGTTACATTTCAGGTAGAGTATGCTACAATAAAACACATATTTCCCCAAACCAAAATCATTAATGTTTTCAACAAACTGACGGTTTCAAAAAAACATGAGATTTTATTCTACATTAAAACATTAACAACACAAAAGGCTCCATGAAAAGAGTATACCAAAATCCCAATCGCCTAACAAATCAGAAAGTCCCCCGGAGAACATGAAGCCCTAATCGCCTAATCAAATAATATTATGATGGAAAAAGTTAGATAGGAAGAGCATACACATAACAAGCAAAGGTTGAAGACCTGTCGGGTTGACGTCGGACGGAGGAATCGTGCACGGTGACGAGATCTTTGTGCGGGCTCATGTCGAAGAACATGGAGAAAAATCGTTCGCGTCGGATTTTTGGCAGTGGAATAGATCTTAAAAGCTATTTATACCAGATATAGCAAGTAAATTATTATAATAATTGGTGTATTTTAGTAATATGGCAATACGGACAAATGGTGGACATTGAAATCTGCCCAATTTTTGGCAGATAAAATCAATGAAGGAAACATGTAGTTATCCCGGGCCGTAGCGTAATTCGTCGGGTCGAACGAGAAATAGTGTTTGGGCACCAAACACTGGACATGGTTGGATAACCCTATGTTATCCCCCTAAATCCGCCCAGATACCCGATACGAAATGTACCCTAAGTAACTACGATTTAGGAACCAACAGATTCTCCATAGCAGAAAGTGTTTTTTAGATGGCGAATCAGTATTACTGCTTGACGGCCAGTTTACGGGCGGAACCGCCTCCTCCTCCACCAGTCTCTACTCAGGTCGATCGCTTGCTATCGCCAACCTGTGGCGGTTCGTTTAATGGTACTTCTAGGTACTTGAGCGGCGAATTATTCCCATCATCCGCCTTGTCCTTTCCCTACTCTATCATCCAGAGTATTCTGCTAGGATTCCTGGCATTGCCACTCCTACCCAATCATATGGTCCCAGGAGTGGATTCCATCACGACAGTTTTTTCAGTTGACTCGACTTAATTTGGGTTGAAGTGCAGGCCTATTGAATGTAAGGAATCATCGCAAGACTTTAATTCTTTGCAAATATCTATATTTCTTGTGTTAATTCTTTTACTGTTATGCTACTATATGAGTTGGTTGTAAGTTCAAGTTGATATCTTTTGGGTCAAGTTTTTGTGTCTATCTTGTACTGTAAGCAAACTAATGACGAATGGTGTACGCCATTATGAACTCTCTTGATCCATTGGCAAAGAATTGGCATACTATTGTTAATCTTAAACTTCTATGGAATAGCTGTCCCAATTACTTGTTCAATCTCATGAATCTCTCTCATCAGTTGGATGTTCTGGAGAGTTTTCTTGGAAGGAAAGAGCTAGATTACTCTACATGTGTTGCTGTTTATCATTCAATTTTTTTCATTGTGATTTTTGTTATAAGATTCAAAGTATTTGCTTGCATTAGCGTACTCAGCTTTTGAGGTTGACCTCCTTGTTTTTCTTATATTTCTTCCATCTCAGCATCTTCTTCTATTCCTGCTTTCCATTTCAAGGATAACCTCTCCTGAAAATATGCAACAACTGAACGATTATCTTGGCATAGACCTAACAGCTGATCTTTCAACTGACGAACATAGAAACCAGGAACATAAGCTTTCCTCATAGGGGTTGCCCACGTCTCAATCGATGCCTCTAGATCTCGATCCCTATTTTGCTTAAAATTTCTCCACCAAGTACAAGCGTAATCTTTAAATTCAGAGGTAACCAATTTTACCTTGATACTTTCTGAGAAGTTATGGAGATCAAAGATGTGCTTCATTTTTTCCTGCATTGTCAAGAAAGCTTCAGGGTAATGTATATCGTGAAACTCTGGAATGGTCAGCTTGATGCTCCTCAATAAATCTCGATTTGAGGGCCCTTGAACAGGGATTGAGCTAGCAACTCCCTCATCATAGTCTCCAAGGTGGTTAGGCGGTCCTCCATTGCGATGGGCGTCAAACTACCACCATCATGTTCATGAGCTGCATCGTTCTTTTTGTCATTGCTATCGTCTGCAATCTGCATCATAAACAATTAAACAAACATTAAAAAAGTAGATTTAGTAAGCGCTCACTTCCTCAGATTTAACCCCCAAAACTCATTCTTCTTAATTTCTCTCAAAAAGGTCTAGAATATAGTGAGGGGACGGGTTCACGCGCTTTTACCACTATATTTGTTTTTCAAATCCCAATTTAAGTGTAATAAGGACTAAGATGCAAAAAGCTACTGATGGATACAAATCAGAAAACAAACAAGGTCATCAAAACACTACAAATAAATCTCGAAGTAAACAACTCAATACAAATTAGGAAGTTATTGAATGAAAATACCCCAAAAATTATAAAAATCACTCGAAAAAAATAAAATTTCATTTTTAGGATGAAAGATAATGTATTTTCGACCAATAAATTTTTTTCTCAATTTTTTAATAATACAATTGTTTATTTATTTTATTATTTTTTATAATAAATCTTATGTCGCGCCAGACCCTACAAGGACTCAAAAAGTGAAAACTGAATTGAAAAACGAGATTGCTAAGTCTTTACAGATGAATCCCAAAGATAGACTCCTAACAGGCTTTTTGGACTGAGAGAGGGCAATTTTCAAAATTCTGATCTGAAAAAACAAAAAACTTCTAGGATTCTAAATATATGAACAAATCTCTAAACAAGAATAATTTCATTCTGGCTCTGGTACCAAATAATATGAATTTTTGTTAGCGGGATGTATACGTGGAGTTGAAAACTTATTCTTGTATCAAGAGAAAGAGCATCTTCTTCTAGTCATGTCTTCAATTTCAAGGATAACCCCTCATGAAAATATGCAACAACTGAACGATTACCTTGGCGTAGACCTAGTAGCTGATCTTTCAACTGACGAACATAGGAACTAGGAATGTAAGCTTTCCTCATATGAATCATAAGGGTTGCCAACGTCTCAATCGATGCCTTCAGATCTCACTCCCTATTTTGCTTAAAATTTTTCCCAAAAGTAGAAGCGTAATCTTTAAAATCATAGGTAGACAATTTTACCTAGATACTTTCTGAAAAGTTATAGAGATCGAAGAAACAAAGAGATCTTTCAACTCATAATAAAATTAAAGTAAAAAATCTATCTTGAAAAGTGGTGAAATTTGTCTTTGTATAGGCTACAATTTTAATGGGCCTAAGATTCTAATCCCTAAACTTTATTTGAGCCCTACTTAATTTAAATCCTATTAAATTTGTAACTTACCTAAGTAAGAAACCTATCTTAACTTAATTATTAAAAAGTAATAAATTACCTAGTTATATGAAAATTCAAAATTTTCACAAACCAATGGACTAATTTAATTAAAAGGCACAATAAGGAAAATGAACATCCTTCTTAGCAGCTTCTAGTAGGTATCGTGGTCTCCCACACGTGCAACATCTCATATGCTTGATCCGGTCTCCATAAGTCGCGTGCAAACTTTCATTTTGAGAATAGTATGTTCCGAAAATAATAACTCATCATCGAATGGTTAGAATTTGATCTCCCGCACATGGCTTGAGAAGTCCTTTGTCACTGGGTTAAACTCCAGTTCGATCAAAACACGTTCAGACCCCCGGTCGCCAATAAAATCGAGACAACGCAATGCTGTGAATAACAGATCATGAATGAACAAAAGTAATCCCAAAATTCATATCTCACGATCGAACCGTTCAAATCCAATCTCCTTTGAACAAGAAGACGCCCAATGAGTCCTCTGACTCCAGTTAATTTTCAGATTGATCTGACAACGTTTGTGCCTATAATTGGAGGGAACATAAAATTGCGTTTTTCTTTAATTCACATTGCAGAATTCAATTACTTTAAATCATACAAAAATCAAACTCTTCTCGAGCCTTTAACAATCACGTTCCAGTCCTTGCATTTTCCTTGGCAATCTTCAATGCTACAGTGGCCTTGATATCTTTCAGTACTATTTGCATGGTGTTTATCCCCCGCTTTTCCTTACTTCTCGGGTATTCACTATGTGGATCGTGTATCAAAAACTAACAGTTAGAACGGATCTAACAAGTATGCGAAACGAATTCCGTACCTTTGTGCGGAAGCGGTTTGGATCGTAGTCTTCCGGTTGATTATGTCACGAACAAGAATCAGAGGCTATAAAAGTCCCGATGAATCCACGAACTCAAAACTCTTCTACGGAGATGGCGAGGCAACGATTCGAGAGAATTTACACTGGGTTCTCAACACATGAGATACGTACCAATACGTATAAGATTACTCGTATTATAATAGGTGCCGGAGGCACCTATTTATAGGGGTCGGATATGCTTAGTGGGATTAGTGGGGTTAGTGGGGTGGAGAAACATATTCTCCACTCTCCCACTCTCCCCACATCCCCACGTTTTTCCAACATGTTTGAATATGAGATGTTGTGAATTTGACTTGATAAACAACGCTTCTTCTCGGTTCATGTTGATTATGGGGAAACTTGGATGCTGAGATGTTTTAGTTCGGTAACTCTCATTTTTGGGTTCTTGAGGTTGCATTTCGGTAAAAAAAATACCCCCCTAAAAAAATAGCAACGAAAAAAAAATGGCCTCCTAAATTCTTTTAGAGTATTTTAGCACACCCTAATTTTTAGAGCTAGTTCCGCGATTGGCTGTGTCAGTGTGTTTGTTGAATGAAAATTTTAACTTATCACAAACCGTATTTTACTACATTGAAATTCTTCATAAAAAGCACAAGATCTTTGAGAAAGTGAGTTGTGTGACGAGCCACCGTTCATATTTAACTATGAATTATAATCATTTTAAGAGCAGAGAATCATTTTATATAAATTGTACAAAACGGTACCCATTGTTCAATTCATGATTTCATCAATATCAATATTTGGCTATTTTCCACAAATAGAAAAAAAAATATTTAAGTATGTAAATTCGGTGGAGGAAGAGTATTTTTTTTTAAAAAAATACTAAAGTATAGGCTCATTCAAATTCTAAAAAAAAAAAATTTAAAATCTGAAATTCTTATCCCCTGAGCTCGAGGCCCATTGGATATTTTTTTTAAATACACCAAAACCTAGTTATATTCACATCCTAAATGTTTGACTATTTGAATTGCTAAAATTATTATTTTTAAGGTAAATTATTTTATCATTTTCTAAAAAAAATTATATACCCCAAATATTTTTTTAGGCCCCCTATATTTTTTTTACCCCCTAATTTTTTTTCTAGCATGGTTCTGTATTCCAAAATGCAAAATCCCAGTTACGAATCAAAACTAAAGCTCAACACATACAACACATACAACACACACAAAAACGCGAATTCGTCTCATCATCACGTCTCCTCCTCTGCATCTCTTCGTGCTCTCCTTTCCCCACATTTCCTCATCTGGATCTGAATCATGGACGTGGAAGCCAAGAAATCCACGCCTTGCACGGGGCTCAAAATCTCCAGCAACCCTCTCATCGTCTTCAGACGGATACAATCCGCCATTTTCATCACCTTCTCCAAACCGGACAGCATCCCATTCACAGCCGCATCAACCAACAAACCCACCTGCGCCGCCGCCGCCGGTCCTCCACCTCCCTGCGCCACCCGCCTCTCGATCCCCGCTAGCTCCACCATGTTCCGTCCGGCCAAGGCCACCTGCTGCCTCTCCATCTCCCCTTCAACTCTCTCCTCATCCCGCTTGATCTTCTCTCTCAACAGATCGATGTTACGCGACTGCTCCTCCGTCACGACACGAAGCCTCGTTCTCGCCGCAGGCGGAGCATCCCTCAACGATTCCACCAGGCGGAAGGCCGTCGCGGGCCTCCACCCCGTCATCCAAATATAAGAGTTCTCAAGAGGGCTCAGCCAAATCGGACCGAAGAAGGCCAGAATATCTTCATGGGCAGAGGCCCATTTGATCTTGTAGTATTCGTCGTAGTGCGCCTTGAACATCTGAACTACGGAGTCGTACTGAGACTGAGATTCCGATTCCTCCTTATCCGCCTGATCCTTCCGAAGCAACAGAAGCTTCAGAAGTTCTTCGAGATGGGCCATCCATTTCTCATGGAAATCTGAGAAATTCTCCGCGACTGATGTCCCCATCTCTTTGTTTGGGCAGAGAATTCGGAATTTGACGAGGATGATGAAGAGAACACCAGTTGCAGTCGTCTATATATAGGAAGTTTTTAAGTTTTCCCCCTCCGTGAATGTGTAAAGTTTGTGTGATCGAGTTTCAGAATGAGGTGTAGATTTGAGGGGAATCGAGTCGCCAGATGTAGTATGGTGGAGCAGGCCACGCCGGTGGATTTGATCGGAAGTTGTACCTGGGATGACCATGGAAAGACTAATGACCTTCGGCTGGAACAAAGCCACGACCGTGGTCAAATTTCAAACACTATCTCGTTTCCACACGTGTCAAGAGGAGAATGAACTGTGTTCCACGTGGCCATCGTATTTCTGTTTGTGGGACCATATCAACCATTCGACCTATATGAGGGGTTAGAGATATTCATTATAGGCCGGCGTGGGATCTGGCTCAACCGGGACACGAGTTGGGTTCTCGGGTCCCGGACCGACATACCTTAGATCGATATATTTATTCAATATATATATATATATATATATATATATATTAAATTTAAATATTTTATAGATAGGCTTGTTATAGTGGTTAAAGGATCGATCGCAGCTGGTCCTAGCGATTTAAGGCACAGACACATGGGGTTTGCTTAGTGAGGTCTGATGGTCGACTTCATTTGGTGGCAAAGCTGTCGATTGATACCTGGATTAGTCGGAGGGCCCTATAGGGCCCAAAGGATACCGAGTAAGTCGTGGTCAAAGGTTGGTTACAGGATTTGAACGAGCTTCGCCCCGGTAGCCTAGACAGTTGGTTTCAGTAGATTCGTGGATTTGAAAGAAGAGGCGGCTGAAACCCCATTACTTATAAAAAAAAAGTGGTTAAAGGTTAAAATTATAGTCAACCGGTTAGCGTGGTAATGGATGACAAAAATTTGCAAAAGTTATATCGATTTCAATTCATTCTATTTGGTTACGGATACTACGCTTATAAAAAAAGGCTTAAATCTATAAATTATTATCGATTTCAATTCATTCTATTCGGGACCGCAGGAGTAGGGATATTGACACGGTCAGGTATATAAAAGATGGGGAAGGGAAAATTTCTTCTGACCGACAGCCGCATTAGAGACAGGTGGGCGGGATACTTCAACAAGTTATTTAACGAGTCGCACGAGTATGATAGCACCTTAAGGGGAGGAGAGTTGGAGCAAAGGATGGAAAATCAACTTGGTGTAAGGCGGATAACGATAAGGGAGGTGCAAGAAGCTCTTGGCAAGATGGGAGGGGCGAGAGCAGTAGGAACGGATCAGATACCTATTGAGGTGTGGAAGTGTCTAGGGGAGGTAGGGGTGCGGTGGTTAACGCACCTTTTTAACGTCATACTACAAAACGGACGGATGCCTGACGAGTGGAGAAGTAGTGTAGTAGTGCCGCTATACAAGAACAAGGGGGACGTGC
>JAOWBN010120350.1:0-19308 GCA_028565015.1 Pinguicula moranensis
ACAGATGACCATTCTAGATATGGTTTTGTGTACTTAATGAAGTACAAATCCGAAGCCTTTGAAAAGTTCAAAGAATAAGAATGTTGTTGAGAAACAATTTGGAAAAAGTATCAAAATACTTCGATCAGATTGAGGTGGTGAATACTTGAGTATCGTATTTCAAGATTTTCTTAAAGATCAGGGAATCATCGCACAAAGGACTCATCCATATGCTCCACAATTAAATGGTGTGTCGGAGAGGAGAAATCCTACCATATTGGATATGGTACGATCGATGATGAGTCGTGCAAGTCTCCCAAAATTGTTTTGGGGCTTTGCCTTAGATATTATATCGCTAGTACTCAACCGTGTTCTAAAAAAATCGGTTGATACCACTCCATATGAGATATGGATGGGTAATAAACTAAATCTCAATTACTTGAGAGTTTGGGGACGTCATGCTTATGTAAAGCGGATAAAATAAGACAAACTTGAAGTTACATCCGATAAGTGTTTGTTTGTAGGATATCCAAAAGATTGTTTTAGATATTATTTCTACAATCTCATTGAGCAAAATGTGTTTGTCTCAAGACATGCCACAATTCTAGAAAAAAAAGAGTTTATCCTAGAAGAGACAAGTCGGAGAAAAGTGGAAATTGATGAAATTCAAGAACCACAACCAAACACTGATCAACAGATGGAACATGAGCAGTTGTGTCATAGAGATGAGATAACAGAAGATACTCAAACACAAGGACTACGTAGGTCTGGTAGAGAACATCGAGCTCCTGTTCGTTATGGGTTTAACCTAAATGAACAAAACGATGTACTCATCATAGATGATGATGAATCTACTGACTACGAAGAAGTCTTGTCTAATGTAGACAAAGACAAATGGCAAGAATCCATGAACTCCAAAATGGATTCCATGTATCAAAACAAGGTATGGACCCTGGTTGATCCGCCAGAAGGAATTGTTCCTGTAGTGTGAAAATGGGTTTTTAAAAAGAAAACTAACATGGACGGAAATGTGATTACCTAGACTGGTAGCAAAAGGATATCGTCAAAAACAAGGAATTGATTATGGCAAAACGTTCTCTCCAGTTGCTATGCTTAAATCTATTAGGATATTGCTGGCTATTACAGCACACTATGATTATGAAATCTGGCAGATGGATGTCAAAACGGCATTCCTTAACGGAAATTTATTAGAAGAGGTGTATATGATGCAATCTCAAGGTTTTGAATCCAATGATGCCAATAAAGTGTGCAAACTTCAAAGATCCATTTATGGAATCAAGCAAACATCTCGGAGTTGGAACAACAAATTTGATGAAGTGATCAAAGAGTTTGATTTCATCAGAAATCCTGATGAAGCTTGTGTTTACAAAAAGGTTGACAAAGATGCAACAGTTTTCCTGGTGCTATATGTAGATGACATATTGCTCATAGGAAAAGACATTCCAATGCTTCAATCAGTAAAGCTTTGGTTATTCAAGAAATTTTCCATGAAAGACTTAGGAGAAGCAATCTATATACTGGGTAATAGGATCTATAGAGATAGATCCAGAAGGCTGCTTGGTCTATCTCAAGTAACGTACATAGACAAAGTGATAAAGGGGTTTAGCATAGATCAGTTGAAGAAAGGGTTTCTTCCAATGGGGCACGGTATACATCTATCAAATAAGATGTCACCAAAAATTGATCTGGATAAGATCCTCATGCAGAAGATACCGTATGCTTCGGTTATCGGATCTATCATGTATGCCATGTTATGTACGAGACTTGATGTCTCATATGCTCTAAGTGTTACGAGCAGGTTTCAATCCAATCCTGTTGAGGAATATTGGATTACCGTGAAGAACATTTTAAAGTACCTTAGAAGGTCTAAAGACTTGTTCTTAGTATACAGGGATTCAGATTTAGAAATAAAAGGATATATGGATGCGAGTTTTCAGACTGATGTAGATGATTTCAAGTCACAGTCTGGACACGTATTTATCCTAAATGGAGGTGCAGTAGTTTGGAAGAGTTCCGAACAAGATACAATTGCGGACTCTACAACGGAGACTAAATACATTGCTGCTTCAGAAGCTGCAAAGGAAGCCATTTGGATTAAGAAGTTCATTGAAGAACTTGGAGTGGTTCCTTCTGTTACAGCACCGATCACTATACTTTGTGATAGCAGTGGAGCAGTAGCCCAAGCTAAAGAACCTTGGTCTCATCAGAGGTCCAAACATGTAAAGAGAAAGTTCCACTTGATTAAAGAAACCATATACAGGAATGATGTGAAGGTAGATAAGATCTTTTGGAGGCCAATGTGGTTGATCCCTTGACTAAGGCCTTAACCTAGGTTAGACATGAACAACATGTACAATAACTCGGTTTAAAAAGAATGAGTGACTTGCCTTAGTACAAATGGGAGTTTGTTAGTGTTATGTCCTAAGTCCAATCACCTTAGGTCTATGTATTAACATTTTAATATTGTATATATGATTATAGCAACCTTCACTACTTGTTTATTTATAACATACAAAATAGAGAAGCCTAGCATTGATAATATAGAGTGTATCACAAAGTGTTGTGATAATGGGACCACTCTAATTAAAGTCATCAATACTAAACTTCCCTAACCATAGTATTAGTGAGATAAGGCATCACTAATACGGACAGGTTAGCAAGTTCTTAACCAGTTCCTTTTAAAGTAAATAGTTGATTCATCAACTATTGTGTAGTGACACTTAAGCTAGAAACATGGATACTTGTAGTTGACAAGTACATCAGATTGACCCGTATACAGATCACCATATTATCAATGGATGATACTCTAAAGAATAGTGGGTATAAGTGATCCTTAGACTTGAGATCACAACATAGAGATCTTGAGTATGGATGTAATTCTTTGATTCTATTCGGAGTTACACCATAGATGGGTAACAATGGGTTGTCTTGGGAAAGATTATGAGTGATCAATAAAGGATTCACTGCTCCTAAAATGTTAGGAGAAGATATTCCTATGGCCACTTATAAGAAGTCATAATAGTCTTTGCAAAGCACAAGTTTAATTAGAAAGAGTTTCTAATTAGAACTTAATGATCATGACTTCCGGTACAAGAAATCTTATGTATATATATGAGGATGACAAATAACCTCAATATACAAGATTAGGGATATGTTATTGGTGAAAGGATATTAATTACACGAGAACTAATTCTTGAAAGGATAGTCTCCTTCCATGACTATTCTCAATGCTTGGGGGCCATGATATTTTGCTAGAGGTCACTCATGGTCTATGAACTTGAATTAGGGATTAATGAATTTATAAGTGTATAAATCATTAAACATAAATTGTTTATGTGAATTCGAGGTTCATTGCCAAGTTATTGAGAACCTATAGGGTCACACACATTAACACCATTTTCTTGAGGGTTAATTATGAAGTGACCAAAAAGTTTTGGGGTCATTTCATAATTTTCGAAAGTTTATGGACTATTTTGCAATTACCAAATTGCTTAGGGATTTCTCTGAAAAATCCTAGAAAGTTGCTTGATCAATGACACATGTTATATATGCATTAAGACATGTGTTATGACACTTGTCTACCTCCAAGCATGTAAGACATGCATTTGGACAAGTGTTATGACATTTGTCACTCTTTAAAGCATGTTAGACATGTATTTTGACACTTGTTTAGACATGTGTCATTCATAAGGCACTTTGGCTCTTCTATAAATACCCTAATACATCTATATGTGAGATGTGGTTGCATTTGAAGCCTTGGTCGTTCTTGAGAGAGGAAAATGAGAAAGATATAAGATTTCAGAATATTTTCATTAATCCAAAACTAATCGGGAGAAGGGAAATTACAATATTTATAGTGCCACTTCTCTAACCGACTCATTTCAAAGCGCGCTTAACAAAACTAACAAAAGAGGCTCGTCCTAACCAAACTAACTAAATCTACCAATCACGCTTATAGGCACAAAACAGTAAAAACTTTTTTTTTGTTAAGTCAAAACAATAAAAACTAATCACGGCTTTCTCATCATAAAGACTTCATCGCTTCTTCAAGAAAATTACCACTGTGATCATCTAGATGGTCAACACTCTCAGCCTTCCTTCATCTGTATTCCTTTCCCAATTTCCTTTCACTTTCAACCTTCCACTATCTGGGGGTAATCCACCATTCTTGGTTGAGGATATTACACCGTCCATCACAAAAAGAGATCACCGGGTGTAGAGGGGAATAATCTTGGCCATTCATAAGAAAGTTGAATCAAGGTGAAAGCTCAACACAGGCTTGCATGGTGTTCGTGCCATCCAAGGCGGACCCAAGAATTAATTGTACCCTGGCTAAAAAAATAATTAATTAAAAATTAAGTTTTAGATTTTTACTATATTTAAAATTAATTTATGGTTTTTATTGTATCAAAAACTATTTTTTAATGTACGAAAAAATAATTTTTGGTAGTAAGATGATGAAAAATGTAACTAGAGAGTTGGTAGAGGAAAGCAGAGGAGAAAGAACTAAGAAGTGAGGGGGAGCGTAAGACGATGGACAATTGGGAGGAGTTATGCCGGATCTCAGAGACATTTTATTTCTCACGAATACCAGACCAATAGGATAATACAAATATTCACAAAATCTTTGCAAAATGTGATCACGTCTTAGATGTGGTCATGCCTTTGAAGAGGAACAAGGTGGGTGGAGATTTCCCAAAATAGGAGCTGGGACTAAGAGAGAAATGCGAATTGAAGAGGTATGTCGGAAAGAATTCATATACATTAACGAGGAGAAATATACCAAAGAATTGAAGGAGGTGGGTGAGTTAGTGCCAAATCAGGAGACAAATCGTGTTGAAGCTGAGGGGAAGGAATCTAAGCAATGGTCGGAACTTGGGGTTGGATTGGGGGAAGATGAGTGTTGAATATGAGGAAAATGTACCAATAGAAGGGGAGGCGAATTTGGTGGCTACCTGCGTTACTGGGGAGATTCAGGACTATAAACAAGTGGCCGTGGTGGAGAAAAAACTCAATGAGAAAGGGTTCAGTGTGTTCAAGGAGATCCCAACAGGGATTTCTGGTGAAATCCTTTGGATGAAATCTGATGCTGATATGCAACGTATTCAAAGAGGGGAAAATAAATATGAGGAAGATGAGTCTCGAGGAGGGAAGCTTGAGTGAATAGATGTGGTATCGAATATCGGTTCTCTGGAGTGTCTGCAAAGTATTTTAGAACAATCGTTGTCTACGGTAAGATAGCGAGTAGGGTAGGACTGGTCGGTCATTCAGGTAAGTGACAAGATTCCGACGAATCGAAAGTATGGGGAGAGGTCGGTTTTGGTGGAGGTAAATTCAAGGGAAGGAGATCAACTCTTGGATGGAGTTGATGATCAGAAAAGATAACTATACAATCCTTGTTCAAGAGAGGAAGCCCATCGAGATAAGGGGGCTGAGAGGAGTGCAGGAGTTAAGCAAGAATGAAAGTAGTTATACCCAGGAGAAAGTTCAGGAAACATCGATGGACAGAGTGTAGCGTCATTATCGTAGAAATATTGTTTGTTGACCTCGACAAAGGTGAACTATCGGTCAATAAGAATTTGAATTTGAATTTGAATTTGAATTTGAATTTGTACCATAAAACCCAGACTAACGTTTGCTTGGCTGCAAGTTTATGGGGTCTACACCAGATGGGAGGATAGGAAGCAAATTACACAGAGTGTTAATAAATGAGTCTTGGTCACAGTCATGGCCATTTATGCAACAACAAGCTCTATCAAAAACAGTTTCAGAACCCTGCCTTCTTTTGTTTTCTGAAGTTAAGAAGAATTGGAGACCAATCCCATTCAAAGTGTTTGACATTTGGTTACAAGAGCCTAGCTTAAATCAGTTAGTAGAAAGTGGGTGCAATCAGATCCATATATATGGTGGCAGAGGATACATCTTAAAGGAGAAGCTCAAATCTCTGAAGTTAGCCTTAAAACAGTGGAACAAAGAGATGTTTGGCAACTTAAACTCAAAGGTAAATCAATTACAGAACAACATATCCAAGCTAGACAACATCCTAGATAATAGACAACTCACTGATGTTGAATCCACTGAAAGGAAAGAAACCTGGCAAAGTCTACGGCTAGTTCTCAAAAAGCAGACGTCAATATTATACCAACAGTCAAGGCACATGGGGCTGCAAACAAGGAGATGCCAATACTAAATACTTCCACATGTGTGTTAACAGAAATAGTAGAAAAGATTAAATTCATGGGATATTCATTGATGGGGTGTGGAAGGAGGAAGTACAAGAGGTTAAGCAAGGCTTTAAACATCATTTTGAAAAATTGTTCACTAAGAACACTAATTACATTGATGTTAAAGTCAATATCCACATCCCTCAGAAGGTAAACAATGAAGAAAACAGGATGTTGACTGAAGAATTCACATAAGCAAAAATAACACAGGCTATTATGAGTTGCAAAGGGTCAAAAAGGCATGGCCCTGATGGATATAATGTGAAGTTTATCCAAAAATTTTGGCATACCCTAAAGGTAAATTTTATAAACTTCATTAAGGAATTTCATCATACTGAAATCTTATCGCCAGGCCTCAATGCATCATTAGTTTCACTGCAACTGAAGGAAAGAAATACACTACTCAAGGAGACTTTAGGCCTATATCGTTGATCAAATGTGCTTACAAGGTATTATCAAAGTTACTGTCTACAAGGCTGAGCGAAGTCATTACTTTCATTATTTCGAAAGCACAGACAAGGTTCATAAAAGAAAGATACATTGGTGATAGTGTGCTAGGTGCAAATGAATTTGTTGACCTTGCAAGGAAGACGGTGGAAAGATGTACTTTACTCAAAGTAGATTCTCTGAAAGCCTTCGACTCTATTCATTGGTCATATTTGCTGAATATGATGGAGCTGTTCGGGTTTTCACCTAATTATATCAATTGGATCAAATCTTGTATCAATACAACATATATTTCAATACTTATCAATGGCTCTCCTAGTCAACAATTCAAACAACAGCAAGGCCTAAGACAAGGAGACCCCCTTTCACCATATTTGTTCATTTGCGGCTAAAGGACGGAACTTGTTACTCTCAAAAGCTAAGAATTTATCATTGTATTCTGGATTTCCTATAGGTACACAAACTCTCACACAATTACAATATGCTGATGATACTATAATTCTGGGGAATGAAAGCGAAGAAGATATTGCTAGAACCAAAAATGTATTAAGATTGTTGGAAGTGTCATCAGGCTTAAGAGTAAACTATCATAAAAGTCAGCTATACACTATCAATCCTGCCCCAGCTGAGGCTACAAGATTGGCGGCAATGTTATACTGCAATCTAGGTGCATTCCCAACAAAGTACCTAGGATTGCCTCTGGGAGGTAATCATCAATGGTTAACTCTCTGGTAGCCAGTGATAAATAAAGTGCAGAATAGGCTAATGAAGTGGGAAAACAAACATCTCTATTTTGCTGGAAGATAAATTCTAGTGAAGGCAGTTTTGACACATCTATCGGTGTACTATCTATCTATTGGGGAAGAAGACTATTTATATATGAGAAAACATACATAGATCAATTAGAGCAGGAGTTTATAAAGCAATCCCACAACACACGGCTGACAATTGGGTATGGAATCAACCAAGTGGATGGACATTCAGTAATAAAAGTACATACCAGGAAATCAGACGAGTAAAAATTTAAATTTACCAGAGAATGCACTCTTAGGGTCCTTGTGGGATGAAACAACCCCTTTAAAAAGTGTTGCCTTTAACTGAAGGCTCTTACAAGATCGTATACCCACTTTGGTGAATCTACAAAAACGAAATGTCTTCATTAGAGCTCCAACAAGCATCTTATGCAAATTCTATCTAACACGGGAGGAAATAATAGATCAGCTTTTTACCACCCGTAGCTGGACGCATACTCTTTGGATGCTGATATATTCTTGGCTGGAAAGCCCTTTTCACTATGCATTAATCACCTGAGACAAATTATCAAGGGCACGTTCAACTGGCAAGGAAAACCAGGCACAAAAGACCCTGGAAGATGATATGGATGCTAACAAACTGGAGAATTTGCCTTTACAGGAATGAAGAAATCTTCTGTGCTAGAGGAAAATCCCAGGGCCAAATCTTTTAAAGAAATTCAATTACAGAGCTGAGCAATAGTAAAGTTGCAGAGAAATGCAATTGGTTATAGTTTCACTAACTGGTATAGAAGCCTGCTTATTGTAATGGGTTAATGCGATTATGTTGCCTGTAATTCATTAATATTTTAATAATAAAATTTCTTATTGAAAAGACCCAGAATAACGCGTGTAGTGAGGTGATTGGGCAGGTTGAAAGCAGGTGTGATGAGAAGGGATGGGAGATAGCATGACGTCGTTTCAAGTGAAGGAGGTGTGACTAGACTAGAAGAGGGTTGAGGAAGCTCTGTGGCCACTCACGTAGGTGCGCTTGTTCCAAGGTGGAACACTCATTCCATTTAGTTGTATGTGTTGGTTGAGTTTGATATGTGACGTTGTTTTCAATCCAACCCAGTTAATCATAATATTATAGTTAATACAATTCTTGTTCAATATTAACACAATTCTATATACCCAATGTTGCAGAGTCGTGGGCGAGAATGGCCCACCCCAAACACAAATATAGTACACATTTTTTTTTAAAAAAAAAATATGTTTTCCCCCACCCCACCTTTTGGCCAGGTGCGGGGAGGATAGCAGCCATCAGAGGCACCCCCACCCCCAAAAACAAAATATAAAGAAACATTTGTGCAATTTTTTGCTGATTGTATCACTGTTTGTGGCCCTACGCTCAAAGTTTGGATCTTGCTCATGCTCCTACCTGAAATCTTAGTTTGGATCTTGCGTACCTAACCCAAATTCAACAAAATTTACCGCATATTCTTTTCTAGAATCAAAGGGAGAGCATGTGAGGAAGTTTTCAATTTGAGTCAATTTTGTATAACAAGTTGAAGATTTAAAAGGTAGTAGCGGACTTTCTACTTTGCCTAGTTGAATAATGAAGGACGGCTTGAATTTGGCGTCATTGTCAATTTTCCTAACTTAACTCTACAAAAAAAATACTAATTATGACAATGAATGGGAAATTACAGGGCCCAGCCTGGACCGGAGTTTGGTCTGGGCCTCCTGTGGTCTCCCAAGAAATAGTTTTTATATATTTATATAATTTAAATATAAATTTATTTATTTTTATTACAAAATCCCTGTTTCAGCCTAAAAAACAAAAAGTAAACTTTAAATACAAACTTCTTATTTTGTGTCGAAGCACGATTTTGGTCTAATTAAATCGATATGTCGATATCTTACAAAATGCAACCAATATTTCCATCGAATATATCTGAGAATGTAAGTCAAGCTGATGTTTTCCATTATTTGTGGTGTATGTGTGTGTATTGTTTGTGTTGTCTTCGTTAGAGAAGATTGAAAACACGGTAGAAGTTGAGAACTTTCTCCATTGAAGACTATGAATATTACTTGGCCATTGATTAAATAGAACAAGTGAGATCATTCTTGGTTGTCTAATTTCCTGTTTTGGCTAAGTGTCTGTCTTGTGTTGATTTCTTTAGAATGGGAGCTTGAGCTTTCTTGTGAAATGAGAGTTGGCATTCTGAACAAGTCATGTGACCAGCCAAGGTTCCGGCTTTGGTGATTTGTTTCTTCAATGCTTTTGGAGACTTCTTCATTGTGATTTGGGCTTGATATTTCTTCAATTGAAATTGATGGAGTTGGGCCACTTACAAGACTAACACCCTTCCGCAAGCTAAGCGTGGGATTCTAAACCACGTGAAGGTTGGAACGGAAGAATTCAAAGAACTCGCAGGGCAAACTCTTTGTGAATAAATCAGCAACTTGATACTGGGAAGAGACAAAGTGGGTACTGATAGTGCCAGCAATGACCTGCTCACGAATAAAATGATAATCAAGCTCCACATGCTTAGCCCGTTTGTAAGCAACACGATTTGTACTCAAGAAAATGCCACTCTTATTATCACATAAGAGAACGGGGGCTGGGTAAGGAGACACCAAGATCATGCAGAAGATGACGTAACCAGAGAACTTCGGTAGCAGTAGTGGCAAGTGCACGATATTCTGCTTCACAACTAGAGCGAGAATAGTAGGCTACTTCTTAGCACTCCAAGAAACTAAATTATCACCAAGAAATATAGCATAGCCTGAAGTAGAACGATGAGTATCTTGACACCCAGCCCAGTCAGTATCAGAATAGGCAAGAACAGATCCAGGAACCACGGAGGGAGTGAAACGTAGTCCCATAGATAAAGTACCACAAATATAGCGAAGAATCCTTTTGACAACATGCAGATGAAGATCAATAGGGGCATGCATATACTGACTGACGGAGTTGACGGCATATGTCAAATCAGGACGAGTGAAGATGAGGTACAAAAGAGCTCCAACCAAAGAGCGATACAAGGTAGGGTCAAATAGTGGTTCTCCCTCAGAGGAGAGGTAATGAGAGACTACCATAGGTCTGGTAACAAGATGACTGTCATTTGTCAAGAAGCTGGGCCCGACCAAGAATATCACGAGCATATTTCATCTGACTGGGAAAAAGACCATCATCCAGAGGAGTTGCCTCAATATCAAGAAAATAAGGGATCTGAGATCTTTAAGAGCAAACTCCGAATCTAAACGAGAGATAAGCCGATCCAGAAGAGAGATACTAGTGCCAGTGATAATGATATCATCAACATAGAGAAGAAGATAGATGACACTAGACTCCTGAGTAAAGATAAATAGTGAAGCATCAGCACGGCTGCAAAGAAACCCAAGGGTGAGAAGGAAGGTATTGAAGCGCTCAAACCAGGCTCGGGGGGGGCTTGTTTAAGACCGTAGAGGGCCTTCTTAAGATGACAAACATGATCACGAAGAAGAGGATTAACATATCCGGGAGGTTGCTCCATGTAAGCATCCTCAGTCAGGTTACCATTCAAGAAGGCATTCTTGACATCCAATTGACGAAGAGGCCAGCGGCGAGAGACAGCAATAGAGAGAACAACACGAACAGTGGTAGCTTTAACAACTGGAGAGAAAGTATCAAAATAATCCAGACCAGGAATCTGACTGAAACCACGAGCAACGAGACGAGCTTTGAGTCGTTCAATAGAGCCATCAGGAAGATACTTTGTGTGAAAGACCCATTTGGAGCTAACAACATTGTCATGGGGAGGACGAGGAACAGGCTCCCATATGATTCTGATGAAGAGCAACGATTTCCTCATCCATAGCAGAAATCCAAGCTGAATGCTTGGCAGCAGACCGAAAACCACGAGGCTCAGTAGAAGCCAAAAGAGCAGTGAGAAAGCCAGCCGGAACAACATCACATTAATCAGCAATAATCTTAGGACAAAAAACACCAGCTTGAGCACGAGTAAGCATGGGATGAGAGACAACAACGGGAGGGGGCAGAGAGGAGGAAGAGGGCTCAAAGAGAGAGGGTAGAGGAGTCGAAAACGACTCAGAAGGAGAAGGGGTGTCATCAAAAGGAGGGTATGCTGGGGAGAGGTTGGCCATGGGAATAGGGGGACATATGGAGAAGGGGAGGGGGAGAGAGAAGGGAGATGGGAAGGGACAACAGTCTCGGGAGACTCTAGGAATACAGAAATATCGAGATTGGTAAGAGGAGGAAGTGGAGAGGAATGATGATAAGGAAAACAACTCTCATCAAAATAGGCATGACGAGTAATATAGATACGGGAGGTAAAGAGGTCAAAATAATGAAAGCCTTTGTGAGATGAGTTGTAGCCAAGAAACAGGCAGGGAAGACTGCGGGGAGCAAGTTTATGAGGGTTATAGTCACGAAGACAAGGAAAAATACGACAGCCAAATGAGTGAAAATGATCATAGCTTGGTGCAAAACCATAAAGTGACTCAAAAAGAGAGAGAGATACCTGAGAGAAGATGTGATGACAACCAGTTGATGATGTAGACCACAGTGCTAAACGCATCGACACAATAGGATAGAGGCATATGGGAGTGGAAAAGGAGAATAAGACCCATTTCAGTGATGTGGCGATGTTTGTGCTCAGTGCGACCATTTTGAGCAGGGGTATGAGGACATGATAGCAAATGATGAATGCCATGGGTGTGAAAATGGTGTTGAAAACGATGATTTGTAAATTCAGTGCCATTATCACGTTGAAATTGTAGAATGGTGGTAGTATATTGTTTCTCGACAAATGTATGAAAGTGAAGAAAAGTGGCATAAAAATCTTATTTATGTTTTAATAGATAAAACCATGTGAAACGTGAATAATTATCAATAAAGATTACATGGTAACGAAAACCAGCTAAAGACAATACGGGGGAAGGCCCCCAGAAGTCACAATGTATGTATCAAGACAAGCGGCCGTGAAGCACGCTTGTTAGTAGGTACAAAAGGTAATCTATGACTTTCGGCCATTTCACAATAAGCACAATTATGGAATGAATGGGATGAGGTAAGTAAAATATGACCTTGTCGACCTAACGAAGATATAACAGATGGTGATGCATGACCTAGACGAGCATGCCATAAATCAAAAGTATGACTAAGGTGGGATACCGACAGGGAAGATACAACAGTAGGAACGCAACGGTCTAGCACATATGGCCACCATCACGCCGGCCGGTGGCCACCAACTGTACCATGTGACGACTCTGAATCACAAAGAAATGATCAATAAATGTGATGGCAAGAAAAAAATCGGAAGTTAATTTACTGATGGATAAAAGATTCTTTTGTAAAGGAAGGAACAACAACAAGAATATCAAACGGTGATAAGGAAACGGTAGAAGCAGAGCCAATATGAGTGATAGAGAGAGGGGTACCATTACCAATAATGACACAGGCCTTACCCTTGTATGGTGTAGTATGATCAAGAATAGTCAGAGTGGGGGTCATATGCTCCGAAGCGCCAGTGTCCATGTACTAATCAGACACAGCGGAACAAAAATAACTGGCAGAAGAAGATGCCATGGGTGCCGGAAGAGTAGAATGAGTGCCCACAAAAGGTGAAGCTGAGCTGGAGGGGCCAACAAACCAAGGTGGAGGCATGGAGCCAAATTGGAGAGTGGGACACGGGAAGCAACGATTGCAGGGGGCAGGGGGTAAAATCTATGTTGTATGGGCTTGGGAAGATAAATTCGGTGTTGTATGGGCCTAAGCAGACAGCAGCCCAGGAGTGAAACTAGAGAATAAGGACTGTGAAGGCCCAGCAGCGGGCTAGACAAAAATAGGCGGCCCATAAGAGAAATATACAGCGGGAGGTTAGGCCACAGGTCCACCAGGGAAGCGAGCAGCATAAGTAGCCATTGAAGAGAGCGGCCCATAAGGAATAAATGGTCCAGTGAGAAGCATAAAAACCAGTCGTTCCCACAAAAGAGCCGGGTAAATCGCCCCATGCCGAACAGAGTTACAGAGGCCGACTGCCGCGAAATTGGCCTGAGCCACATCACCGAACTTCAGAGAAGAGTAATGACTCCGACAATTGTCAGCATAATGACCGTATTCCCTAAAAATTTGACAGTGTGGCTCACAATTTCCGCGGCCACGACCATGCCCTTGAGAGAAATCAGGGCCACAGGGCTGAAATCCAGGGGTAGATGGCGGTGCTAGTTAAGGGAACGAAATTGGAGGTGAGTAGGAATAGGGGTTTGGGAGTGAAGGAATGTAGTATTTTGATCCAGGAGGGACGGGTTGAGACATGGAGGGAGCTTGGGAATGAGAATATGGTGATGCAAATGCCACGGAATAGAGGAAGGAAGATGGTGGATGGGTGGGAGAAGGGCCAGAGACGGGATACGAATGTAGTGGAGGCTGAGAGCTGAAGCTAGCTGGTGAGGGTGCAAAAGGTGGAGTGGCAGCATTGAAGAAGAATGCCGGAGTAGGGGAAATGGTGCGACTATACAGGGCATGAAAGTTCTCCGTGCATGCAAGAATTTCCCTAACAAGAGGTAATGGATTAAGGAATAGTTGTGAGCCAACGAAAGTGGCAAAATTAGGACCGAGTCCTCGAAGGAACCAGTATGATTGATCAAAGGAAGGGACGGGGCGGCCAATGGAGGCAAGCTGGTCACATAAGTGAAAAAATTCTTGAGCATTTAAGGAAGAAGTGCCACGCTGAAGTTGCTGAAGAGATTTTAAGCTCCTTAGAGGGGCCGGATCTACTGAATTCCTGCTCAAGAGTGCTCCAAACTCCCCGAGCAGTAAGCTACCCAATGAGGACCCCATAGGCCACATTTGTTAAAGAGGAAATGAGCAGGCTGTAGAGCTGCTGGTCAAAGGCATTCCATAGAGTGTAAGCAGGGTTGATTTTGGTGGCATCAGTGGGATCATGTTCATCAGGGACTGGGTGTGAACCATCAACATAAATGAGGAGGCCATGACGCTGCAGCAGAGAATGGACTTGAGTGCGCCAGAAGAAGAAATTATGTGGAGTGAGTTTTGTAGTAACTAGGTGAGAAAATTCAGCATAGGTTGAGGGGAATTCTGGCAGAGCAGGAGGTGCCATGAATGAAGAACAAGCAGGGTCAATGAGACAACAACAGAGAAGGAGAGGGAAGGAACGAAGAGCACTTTGAAGCTTCGGGGGAAGGCTCTGATACCATGAGAATTCAAGTCAAGCTGATGTTTTCCATTATTTGTGGTGTATGCGTGTGCATTGTTTGTGTTGTCTTCATTAGAAAGGATTGAAAACATGGTAGAAGTTGAGAACTTTCTCCATTGAAGATTATGAATATTACATTGCTTGGTCATTGATTAAATAGAACAAGTGAGATCAATCTTGGCTGTCTAATTTCATGTTTTGGCTAAGTGTTTGTCTTGTGTTGATTTCTTCAGAATGGGAGCGTGAGCTTTCTTGTGAAATGAGAGTTGGCACTCTAAACAAGTCATGTGACTAGCCAAGATTCTTGCTTTGGTGATTTGTTTCTTTAATGCTTTTGGAGACTTCATTGTGAGTTGGGCTTGATATTTCTTCAATTGAAATTGATTGAGGTGGGCCACTTATAGGACTAACAATATCAATCAGATTTAATAGATTTCTTTTTACTACAAAAAAACTTAAGTTGCGATAAATTAATACTTAATTTCAAGCAATATGATTACCCAACATACCCATTAAAAACTATATTTACATAGTGACTAGTTAATGTTGGAATGACAATTTTAGTATATATCATCTTGCTAATCTCAGAGCAAATGATTATTACTCATGTGATGATATTGTTCAAACATATCCACTTCTGTTTCTGTGTAGCTAGTTGCATGCTGATAGGATAGGTATACCCTCTCAATCTTCACCTACTATCTCAAGTACTAGACTACTTTGTGTGCAGAGGCGGAGGCAGGGGGTCAGGGGGGCATGGTCCCCCCCAAAAAAAATTAAAAACAAAATCAAATTATATGTAAAAAAAAATTATTTTTTTAATTTGGTTCCCCCTAAAATGTATACGTAATGCTTCGGATAATATTCCAGAATTCCACCTAGATGAGCTGATTGACACTTCAATTTAAGTTTCTCGATGCATTGGTTTTGGGTTCGAAACTCAACAAAGCAAAACTGTCTCATCTTCTTTACAAATCAAAAGAAAAATGGATTCGAACTCGAGTGAAAATGGGATAATTCCAGTATATTGACCATCAGGCCAAAGACCACATTCAGTGAATTTGTCAACATAATTAAATATTTATCTGTTGACCAATTCGAATAGTATATTATTTTTACAATTTTCTAATATAGTTATTTATAGTTCAATATTTTGGCGGATAGTTTTACCTGGCATTTATTATTACGAAGCTGACTAAAAAATTGTTATTATCTCTGTATCGATCCTAGTAACTTCTGAACATGCATATCCGATCGATATTTATAATAAAATAATTTCAAAATAAATAAATAAAATAAATTTGATTATTCTAATTTTTACCGCAATATTTAAATGTACATACTCTCAAACCTGATTTAACCCAATCCAACATACTCTATTCAAACCGAAAATAAAATCCCCCCCAAGCAAATTTTCCGACTCTACCCCTATTTGTGTGTATGGTAGGTGTGGGGTGGGGGTAGTTTTATGGTATGCTTTTGCTTTCCTTTGCTTTTTATGGCCTTGTAAGTCGCTTGGTGACTTATTGATGGAGGTTCTTATTTTGCGTTAAACAAAAGTGTTTTGGGATAATTAGTAAATACAGCTTCTTAGAAATTCGTAATTAATTGCAAAAATTGCTTAAACAACTTCTATTTCACTATGCCATTTTTACAATTAAGGGCTTATTTTGTATTATTTTTTTAATTATTTTTTTCATTTTTTTTAAAATTATTTCAAAAATAGTATTTTAAAACTCATTTTCTACTTCTCATTTTTTTATTCAAAACTCATTTTTTTAGAAGTAGGTAGTAGGCTACTTTTTTTTCTACTACTTTTAATGGCAATTTTTTAAATAAATTAAAATTATCTTACCAAATTTAACTACAAACACTATTTAATCAACTTACAAAATTTGATTGCAAATACTATTTTAATAACTTTTTCAATTTTTTCATAATTTTACCACACACTCAAAAAATACAAAATTAAAAGGAAAAGTAGAATCAAAAGGAGAAAATCGCTACGTACAAAACAAGTCCTAAGTAAACCTTAACCTAACTTTTGACTTTTGTGCTTTTTTAGGCTTACAAGTCATCCCAAAAACCATTATTGCAAACACCGTAAAACTGCTTTGGCTATAAGAAAAATAAGTCAAAAGTAACTGTGTAGAAGAACTTGCGAACACACATTAAACTTGGGGTTCAAATTTAATACGTGGAGCCTCCCCGAAGTTGGATGATGTTGAATCATCTAGGTTACACAATCCCAATAGCTATTTTTATCTTCTAAAACTTATTGTTAAATTAATAATCTCTTCATTGTAGGTTTACCCTTTTACTTGGTAAGAACAAATTTATATATCAGTAATTTTGCGGGATTACAATGCCTTTTGAGTCTGTGTCATTCAAAATTTGCCACTAAAATTAGACAGTGGACAATGTTGTCCTATGCTTGTTTGATTCTAATCATAATCATCTACATGGATTCATTAAGTTTGATATTAATGAATTATTATTGCTTTTCATGACTTTTGAATCCCAATTAGTGATGATTCTTTGAGTTTCCCAATCTAGCAAGACCATTAGGTATGTGTAGCCTGTGTATTAGGGTTTCGGATTGCTCTTAGCTAGGCATAAAAACTTTTGTAAAATGCAATCACAAAGTGGATTACAATATACAGGGTTGGTGAATTTCATTTGATTCATTAGGGTATAAAATTTTGAAGGTTTAAGTTTGTTGGACCCTAAGATGTCATCATCTGACCACATAATCTCTTTTCCTGGCATTATTTTGTAATAATCCAAGCAAATCGCAATCTTGAAAATCAGGAAATAAGGGTAACAGACGATGCAATTTAATAATGTGGTTCGACACTTACCCTTTTAGGTGATTTGAACACCAATCTAAGAGTTAGAGAAAAATATATTACCAGCGCTTCGTTCCCACCTCTATTTAACCAACTCATCATAGTTTACAATTATTTTTTTACAAGAGGGCATCCAATCTTCTACCCTAAGCGCATGGAAATCCAACTTTTTAGGTATGGAGGGAAATAAATCCTAATTTTTTATATATAATTATAAAATAAAAAAATAAAAAAAATAAATGAGGGGTCGCCCCACTTGGGTTTCTTGATCTACGAAATGCAGAAGAAATGTCTCTCAACAAAATATTTTGACAAAATTAATAAATTAATATAGATACTGAATTTCACATTCTAATGCAAAATATACAATAAAAATAAAATAAAAATAGAAATCCTACGTAAGTTCACTTCACCATTAATTGCAATGCTTTCCACTTACCAAAAAAAAAAAAAAGAATTGCATTGCTTTCCCACTAAAGAATTCCTCAATTAGAGAGAATCGGGACCAACGTGAACAGGTTCTTAATTCTGGAGTTCATCTGAGCCACACATCAATACCGATAGTTACGTGAGCAGATTTCCCCGGAAAACTGGCTTCCATTTATGGTCACCCACAAAAGATATCAACGGGAAAAAATAATAATAATAAATAATAATATGGCGCATCAATGAATTAATAAAAAGAAGAAACCAAAAACGTTAGGGGGGACCAGTATCCGAATCCTGCAATCAACAGCTCCAAATGGGCCCCACATGTCTCAGAAAAACTCGGTCCCTACTGGTGCCACGGCGCGTGCCCCAGTGGTGGTCCCCTGGTGTAGGTGGTCCATGAAAGCTCGAAACGACACGTGGCAGCTGCGCCAAGATGTCCTCGGTGTCATGGGTGGTGGTTATTATCTGGTGTTTCACGCCCGCTGCACGACTCTCTGTTTCTTTTTCTTCTATTTATTTTTGTATATACTTACTCTATTTCTTCTTAACCAAGATTAATTCAATTAGCAAAAGGAAATTTTGCTTTTTAAACAAGAGAATTTGGATAAACAATCTCAATCAAAATAGATATATTTAACTTATTTCTTTAATTTATTACTTAATTTTGAGGAATCAATGTTCTAATTCGATATCCAATAAGCGCCAAGGTCAATTTTTTTTCATTGGATGTGGCCTTTTTAAGGAACATAATCTCAACTTTATAATAAATATGAAATTTATTTAAAAGAGAATGTTTTTTTTTCATGAATTATATATTTCAATGTCCATTACTCAAGTCGGATACTATTTTATTTGATACAATACAATACATTGATACAATACAATACAAAACAAAACAAAAGAATAAAGCTCCCTCCTTTCCAATTCTCTCTCTCTCAAAGTCTTAATAGCATCAGCTACTATATAACAACAGTGATAGGCAGCTGTGGAGAAAAAAGGTTCATCATTCACACTAACTACGCCAGGCATGGCCTTCCAGGACCACCACCACACACACCATCTGGCACAAGAAATGCCCCTACACCATCCACACTACTCCGACCATCCACACCCATCCGCCGCCGCAACCTCCTCAGTCTTCCGCTCCATCCTCCCCGATCACCGCCCATCGCCGGACGATAAGCCACAACCGCCCACGAGCACCACCACATGGCTCAACAGCTCCACCGCCCATCACCACCAGTGGTTACCCACACAAAGTCAACTCAGCCCTGTCTCACACAGGGACAAAAATGATCACCTCCAGGACGGCGGCGTCGGCGGCGCCGGAGATAGTGGGAATAATAGCAACGGCGGAGGTGGTACCAACTGGGAGAGGGAGAAGTGCAAGGCGGATATT